>OOFC01050356.1:19698-54495 GCA_900323345.1 Pseudochromis fuscus | reverse complement strand
ATCTGAAATTGTAAAAGTTGTTGCCATTGTTGTCTCAGCAAGGCGACGGCATTATCCATCAACTACTGCTGCTAAACAACAAGCTCGCGGTTAGCTCGCGGTTAGCTCGCGGTTAGCTCAGCAGCATCAATAAAATAAATAACTCCACTCGAAAAAAGGGTTGAACAACTTATTTTTGACACGATCATTTGGATGTTGGGGGCGTTTGTCTAACAAATTTAATGCATATTAGCATTCATGATAAGACAGAACTTTAGTAATAAAATATGATAAATGCTCACTCACCTGTGTCCGAATGACGATAAATTCACATGGGGGCTTGAACACACCCAAATCCTGTACCCAGCCATTTGTGGATTGTTTGTGTGCCTCCAGAGATTTGTAATTTCGGAATTGGTTGGTGGTGTGAGCGCTGACTCCACAGACGAGGTGTAAAAATATGTCTGCAAAGGTCAAGTTCGGGAGGTCTTCTGGGTCTCTTGTCCATTGCAGCACTTCATATGGGTCCAAATTTCCAATGCAGGCAATTTTTTGGAGGTATCGCCTTTTTGCCTCTGAACGCAATCTGTCTCAGTACAGTCCAGTTTGTTTTGATCTGCTTTTAAGCATTATTTTCAACTGTGGTACTCATTAGCAAAAGGTTTGATTTTTTGGCCTGGCAAAATGGCGCCCACGTCCTATAAGTCTTTGCGTTGTGACGTCGGTTCCAAAGCTCTATTGAAATCTCAAACTGATTTTACTTCTGCACTAACGCACAGGAAATGAATAGAAGATGCACTTTTTGTTTTGCTCAGTTCTTCCACAACATCCCAGGAAATGCACAGGACACACTTGGTTTTGCATCTGCAGCCGTAATATTTTCAAAGTTATATAACAACATCAAAAAACTTGGTCATTGTCATTTCTTATAATTCTTGTTTTAAAGCAGTACTCACCTTTCTGGCACGTGGCACAGCTCTTAGTAAAAATGTCAACATGAACAATCTTTCTTTTACATTTTAGCGTGACACACTTATTCAGAACATTTGAAGATTTAAAAAGAAATGTGTAAAAATGCAGAAAGGTAAATGTTGCTTTAAGAACATCTCTGTCTTACAATAAGCAAACAATCTTGTGCCTTTCTTAGAATAAACTGTAATCTCTTACTTTACCTCCTGCTCGACCTTAACTTTAAAACTTACTAAGAAGAATCCAGAAATAATTTGCTTAAAATAAAACATATTTCCTTTGGCAAAAATGCTTGACGAGAATTTTTTTGCTACTTCTACTAAAAAATATGTTTAAATTTCTGGAAACAACTTTTTAAAAACTTCCTTAGGTTTTACTTTTTGCAGTGTACTGACTCAGCATTTTTTAATTGAAGTAATTTGGAGGCAGCCTCTAGTGGCCGTCTGTGGTATTGCACATGTTTGCACCTCTGCATTAGCTTCACTTTTGAGACCCAGTTGCTTCTTCTATGTCTATGAACAGTCTATGGAGCCCAACACAAATGTTTAGTTGCAGTTTAAGGTCAGTGCAGCTTCATCCCTGCTGACTTCAAAGTGTTTGACCTTTGACCATAAAACATGAATCTATTAAGTCTGTGAATGTTTGACTCTGATGTGTTTTCCCTGCAAAATAACGAGAAGAGACTCCTTCAGATTAGCTTCAACCTCAGATCCAGCAGCCATGTGCAGCCCAGTGGGAAGGTCATGGCTCAGAGTTAGAGGCTTTATTCCCTCAAGATGCAACCGGCCGGCTGGAAACACATCCTTAATGCGCCCGCCACAAAAACAGGCAGCGTGTTGTTACCGCAGGCCCAGCTCGTCGTGTTACACACAGCCTGACCCTTCACCCCTCTGAGTGTGTTTGCTTTTTAAAGAAGCTGTGGCTCCGGTTGCAGAGGGAGCTGTTGTCGACCTGTGTGTCAGTAACACACAGCACAGCGTCCCCATACATCCACGGTCACATGACTGAGCGCCGCTGCACTTTGCGAGGGCGGGGCTCCTCGTCCAGACGCCGAGGTAACGATGACTCCTCCCCCCTCACCGTGCTTCTCTCTCCATCTCCTTCACAGCTCGAGTGTGAACTGGCTGCACTGATCAGCTGTTTTTGGTTTGTTTTTGTGTACCACCAGTGAAGAGTGTGACTTCATCTCCTCTCTGTGGCGTTACTGCAGAGAAGCAGCACGAGCAGTAAATCAGATGTTTTCTTTTTTTGGTGACATGTTGTGAGCACGACGGTGCAGTGGTCACCGCTGGCGCCTCACAGCACGAAGGTCCTGGGTTTAAATCTCGAGTCGGGCCTTCCTGTGTGGAGTTTGCATGTTCTCCCTGTGCATGTGTGGGTTTCCTCCCACAGTCTGAGGACATGTCTGTTCGATGCATTGATCAGTCTAAATCAGGGGTGTCAAACATATGGCTTGTGGGCCAAAACTGGCTCGTCAGAGGGTCCAATCTGGTCTGTGGGATGAATTTGCAAAGTGTGGTAATTACATCAGTGACATTAACAGTAATGTTTGTATATATTTTATGTATTCTATACATTTACAAGGCAGGGGGATGACTTTCTTCTGTAACTGTAGTTTGTATTGTGTGGTGAGTCAGTTCAGGTCAGGATTACTACACTGAGGTGGGACTGTACGTAAACGTAAAATCATTTCTACATCTTGACACATTATCTTGTTCTTGTTCTAATCATAAAGTGAAATACTGTATTTTCCAGTTCCAGATAAACTGTGACAAATGCTTTGTGTCCTTGCAGATCCACTGCGATCTGTAGGTTGTAATGCACATGTGTAAATGAGGAGTTGGAGTTATTTCAGGTTGATAAAATGTTTGTTCATTAAATAGACATTTTCATAATCTACTTGTTCTTTACACTAAAACAAACTGAAAGAGTTGATGTTATTTATCGGTTATTATGCTGTTTTTATTTTTTTCTGGTCCTACTTAGTTGAGATCAAATTGAGCTGCATGTGGCCCCTGAACTAAAATGAGTTTGACACCCCTGCTCTGAATTGATTGTAGATGTGAGTGAGTTTATAGAAATGGACGAAACAAGTGTGGTGCAAAAATGGGAAGTGCAAAAAAAAAAAAAGTGCAATACACCCAATGGCCACTGGAGGCTTTTTTCAGAAAACTCTGGATCTAATTGACTTCAATATAAAAATAGTACTTTTCAAACGTGAAATATTCAGTCAATACATTTTTTTCACAAGTCATTCTGATGTCATTATTTAAAGTTATATCTTCTTCTCAGTGACCTGGTCCATCTGAAAAAAAAAAAAAACCATCAAGTAGATGTTAGGCTCTAAAAAGCAGAATATTTAGGGGAGTGGTTCGCTTGATCATCAAGTCATGTCTCCAGTGAGACCGGCACTCAAGTCTAGTCTCACCCTGGACAGTGTCCTCAGGTTCAAGGGTCAGACCCGCTTCCTCACTCCTCTCTTCATATCCACATATGGTCATTTCCTGCTCCAAACAACCAACATGACCAAACACCTGCTTCAAACACAAAGTCCACAAACCAACGGGTAACGTCACACTTGCTTCGTCCATGTCTGTCCACAGTCTGTGGCGTGGATGGTTGTCTGTCTCTCTGTCCTGACCTGTCCAGGGTGGACCCTGCCTCTCGCCCGTTGCCAGCTGGGATAGGCTCCAGACCCCTGCAATCTGACTGGATAAAGCGTAGACGATGGATGGATGATGGATGTTGTGAGAATTCATTTAAAAATATTGATGCTATAATTAAACAGGCTCCACCGTGGGGATGAAGGACTCCTCACACTTCTCTCTGATGACCTGCAGTCTACAGAACAGACAGGAAGCTAATTCTGCTCAAGCTAATGGAGTTTGAGTAGAATTTTTATTTAATGTTTTTCATAGAGGAGCATCATTGATTCTGGTCATTAAAGCCGCCTTGACCCGCTTTATGACCCATTGTTTTAACAAGGCTAAATCAGGATATTTTCAATTTCCTAAGCTGCCTCGTAAATCAGCCGGTCCAGTGAAGCTGTCAGAGAGCTGGGTTATAGGACTTGTTTATGCTTTAAAAGCCTTTCGTCTCCATTCTTGAAGTTTTGCTCATTTTCCCCAGCAGAGATATGCACTGCATCACTTCTGATTCCGAATCATAAATTAGGACGGTGTTTTTTTCCCTTTGCGAGCCAGGGCCATCTGTCTTCCAGTTGGTGGAGGCATTGTAAGGCTCCATTCTGCTGTATCACGTGGGAGGGGCTTAAACCGAGCATCACTGCGCTTTTTCAGTCTAACTTCCCACTGACACAGGACGCCAGCCAACAGACACAGCAGGGACACACAATGAACGGATAACACAAAGACAGACAAACACCTACGATGAATTCAGAGCCTTTGGTCCTCCTGACAGTCGACTGTGGCAGGAGACAGGGGCAGTAAAACAACACAACCAACTGTTCTCATGTCGACTCAAACAATGTGTGTCACACAGGAGCGTCACTTACCCCTTTTCCACCAAACAACAACGGGTGCTAGCTCCAGGCTGGTGCTAGTCCTGGTGGTTAGTTGGTTCAGATCCCGTTTCTCCTATGAACCGGTTTGCTTTTCCACTGGCAAGGAGCAAAGTTGAGGCCACGTCACGTAAAAGGTCAGTACGTCACTGCATATTTAGCCGGTTCCCAACAACTGGCCGCTAGCAAGCTAGCTGCTGTTAACAAACTACTGTTACCCTGTTACTATCAGTCCATGAAAACAATAATTTTTCATTGGATATTGTCTACACTGGGATCCAGAGACAAAACCGTATTTTCATTATTTTACTCCTCTGCTTTCGTTAGTTGTGTTTCTACCATCGCTCCTCCAGCTCCTGGTGTAGTCGCTGCTCGGTGCTAAGTCTGGCCCAGCAAAGAAGTGGGGCCAGAGGTGGCCCCTGTTTTAGCAGCTGGGACCAGTTCTCACAGCGGTGGAAACACAACAAACTGGGGCTGAGTCAGGAACTGGCCCTGGAACCTGTTTGGTGGAAAAGGAGGTATATGATGGGTATGATTTACTGTAGCACTATAGAAAGCACTCAGAGAGCTCAAACCCCTGCACAGGGGTAATCCAGCTGCACTGATGCTGCACACTGAACACTGTCGCCCTCTTGTGGTGAAATAGCAACATCAAAACATTCACCTGTTATAACAGAGAGGGATATTTGTTTAGTCTTATGCTTTAATCTTGCCTTTAATCTTGAATAAGTTGTTTCTTGGGTAATACCCTATCTATCAAAAAATACTCCTTACTGGGGGTAATTGTGGTGCACTGAGATACATCTGTACACTACTGCTGCCAAGTGAAAGTTGAACATGAGCAAAAACACTTCTGAGAAGTTCAACTTTGAAAGTACTGTGTCGTCAACAAATGTCAAACGTCTATAGCTATGCTAGCTGTCAACTCTCCTCAGAGATCTGGTGGTGGATCTGAAAATCATCTCATCATTACAGAGATATCAGGCTTCACAAAGAGGAAGACTTAGGGGTGTGGTTAGTTTGATTGACGGGTCTGGTATCCAGAGAGATCAGACTCGAGTCTCATACAAATTGGACAGTGTCCTCAGGTTCAAGAGTGAGACCCACCTCCTCACTCTTCCCTTCAGATCCAAATATGGTCACTTCTGGCTCCAAACCTCTAAGATGGTGATCGAACACCAAACTCCTGGCTTAGAAATGTCAGTTTGTGGTAAATAATCTGCAACACATTTTCTTCAATACTTCTTCATGTACCATTGGGTCCACGAGAAAATTCACAGGATCACCACAGTCCGATGGATTCATCCTCTGAGATCCACGAATGTCTGATTGTTAGAGACATTAGGAAGACGAACAAACCACGATCAAAGCACAGAGAGGAGCAGGAGCATCTTTTAAACAGACGACCTCTGAGCTGTGAAAACTGTGTGAGCCACAAACCTTTACATAAGCACATTCCCAGTTTTTGCTTCATCCACAGTTCAGTCGACCCGATTGTTGTGATGATGTTCACATCCCAGTTCTGCTGAAGTGTTGAAACCCCCCCAGGCTGACGAGCATAGGTTACGAGCCAGATGTGAGGATGTCTCCGAGGTACATGTGTCCTGATCACAGAAGACATCACCTCTGTCTTGATCGCCACGGTGACCCCTGCCTGTAGTGACTGTATGGCACACGTCCAGGAATCACTTAACAGCCGTGATGAAATAAACCCACGCTCCACACTTAACGTCTTGTCCTACATGCAACCTTCAGCGTCCTCTCCTGAACTCTGCACCACCCTGAAGTCGCGGTCCCAAACTGCCGACGGTACGACGGAGGTTAATTGATAGGAGACGTGCAGCAGTGATGTCAGTTTTAGGCACAGTTAATCCACATCAGATGGCCGGGAAGGAAATGATATAACCATAGATTATCACACATACAGTAGAGGGAGCAGTGGGAGCCAGCACCAGCTACAGTGATGTGTTACATCTGTACCTGGATCAGTGGCTGTTAAACCCCCTAATTTGAAACATTAAACATAACAACCTGAGCAGAAAGGTTACTGGGAAATGATGAAACAACCTCCTCTGTGTGCTGGGCCGTGAAGCTCACACTGTACAGCAGATTAACGGCTTCCTCCTTTTCCTCCACACAGCATGCAGCTCTTTCACACATTTTTATCATAAAAATAGCTTTTTTAAAAATCATGAAAGCTATCCAAATCAGATCACACTGGCACAGGAAATGCAGTGGGTCAGGATTTCCATCAGAGGTTGTTCAGTAAGTAGAAACAACATGTTCATGAGAGAAAGATTTTCTACTTCAGTAAAAGTAGAAAATCGTAATAGTAAAAATATTCAGTAATAAAAGTCTTGCCTTCAAAAAATGTTTTCGTGAATCTGCAGTAAGTGATTTGTTTGGCCACTTGGAGGCATCATCACCCTGTAAGTTCACATGGTAAACTTGGAGTATTATCAGTAAATTGTATTTTAAAATCCACCTGAAACAGATGCTACTTCTCTGTGTAGTAGTGTTTCCTGGTGGTAATCTGAACTGTGCTGCTAACAGCAGAATGACTGACAGGTGGATGGAGTAATATTATTGATTAAAATTGCTCCTTTTCCTTTCTTTAAAAAAACAAAAAAAACACGAAGTAAATGTGAATGAACTTTAATATAATTTTTTTTCCCCGCTATCATCAAGTAGTAAGTGAGCAATACGACCAGTGAGGTGATCTGAAAGGATGAAAAAGACATATTTTTTAATTTCAGATGGACTTTATACATTTTTAAATAAAAGTACCTGGTGGGCTGCCCCCTTTTAATGTCTTGTATTGTTGTAGACAGATGGTACAGTGAACAGGATTTTGAATGTCACAGCTGGTCAGAGTGGAGCTAAGTTAAACTTATTTATATTGTACTGAGTAGCTCATTTGATAACATACAATCAATGTTTCCTGTTTTATGGAAGTTGTTCATGTGGTTTGTTTGTAAGATCTTGATCTGTAAAGTAACTATAGCTGTAAAATAAACACAGTATATTAAACACACACACACACACGCAGCTCTGAGATGTAATGAAGAATTATAAAATCTACTGTAAGTGTTGATGGGGCGACTGCCTGAAGCTGTGTGCTCACAGTGACTCCCAGTGGTCATGTGGAGTACTGCAGCCACGTGTGACAGTTCAGTCAAATCCTGAGGCTCAAAGAAAGTTGAGAGGATGGACATTAATACCGAGCATGATGTGCTGCTCTTATTCTGCATGACATTTATTTGCAGGACAATCATAGAGCTAATTTTAGCACATGTGTCGTAATGATATGAAACGTAGCTTGAGAGCTTTCAGGACCGTGATCCTCACACCCTCTGAAAGCACTCAGTCATGGTCATAATATGAATATATTTCCATTCAGGCTACTTTCCATTTGTATTACCTTGTGCTGCCCCTGTATTTACTTCCCCGTGACCTCCAGCGTGATGCCTGCTTTAAGATGAAGGCGTCTCATTGTGCAGCGTGACACAGAGGACTGAAACCAAATGTCACGCCAAGTGTAAAACTCTATATCAGGCCTGAACACTGACAGAATAACAAACATCTCCTCTGCACCGTGAGAGCAGTGCACATGGATTAGATAATGCATAATTTACAAGCCTCTATAGCAGAACGAGACGGCGGCCGGCTTTGAATACCTGCTCCGTGTGTCAGGTTTGATTTATGGTTTATGAATATGATTTAGAGGTTATGAATGAGACTCTGCTGTGAGTCGGCCTCCGTCAGCACAGTGAGCTGCTGCTGTGATTCTTAGTGTTCACACTCCACACTTCTCTCACATGTGTTGAGCATCTCTTCAGCCAGATTGAGGTCATTTACTGTAATGTTGCATTTACAGTCCCTTCACTTTTTCTGCACTTTGGTTGTAGATTTAATTGAATTTCTTTCCATTAATCCACACTTAATAACCCAGAATGACAATGTGAAAACAGGTTATTAGAAAAATGTGAAATTCCTCAATGAAGCAGTCAGACCCTCAATAAACTGTGGTTATTTCCATCCTATTAAATATTTTTGACACGTGTCTAGAACCTGATGAGTCCAGATTTTGTTGAAATTCACTAACAATATGAGTTGATGGGCAAAAATAGAAAATACATTAAGTAAAAATCAAATCTATGACACGTTATTTGTGCAAAAAGTGAAGTGTTATAAATGTTTAATACAGCATTAAACAAAATGTATGACCCATAGACATAACAAGTGCAATACCGCCAATGGCCACAAGATGCTGGCTCCAGTTTACTTCAATTCAAAAATCCTCATTTTCAATCCCGAAATATTTCGTCAATACACTTTTTTCACAAGTCATTCTGGCGTCATTCGTTAAAGTTAACTCTTCTTCTCAGTGATTTGACGGTCCAATCCAAATATGGTCACTTCTGGCTCCAAACAAAAAACATGGCGACGTTCAAATGTCAAACTCCTGACTTCAAAACGCTCGTTGACAAATCAACAAGTGATGTCACATTAGTTTCATCCAGTATGATCAGAGCTAACAGTGGACCAATCAATGAGGGGTTTATATAATTTATTTTTATCCCATCGTAACTCTTTAAATAGATAAAACAGACACATTTAAATAATAAAAAAAATAAATCTATGAACTCCAGCTGCATGTGCACATTTACATGCGCTGTAGAGTTTGGGGATATTTGTATTGCCCTCTGAAGAAAATATGAAACTATACGTAGAATATGGTGCATAGATTTAACCACCCATCAGTATCTAAGTAATCTGAGTAACATTTAGACTACCACAAAACTAAATTTTTACCTACACAACAGTATAGAGTAGAAAGATAAGATTGTCTTACAACAAAGTGGATATTTCTTTATAATATAGAAAGAAAAGAAATATAATAGTCTGGCAAACTTGCTCAGAACTACCACACAATTAATCACTTTCGGGATTTTAACCCTTTAAATGCTTGTTTAATTACCTGCATTATTCATTATTTATTATGAATAAAACCCCAACCAAATAAAATGAAATATTTACAATATAATAAGGTTGGGGGTGATTAGAATCTTTGATATGTTAAAGATTAGTAACACAATGGATTTCATTGCATTAGTATTTTTTATGTAGTGATAGATACTCCCTCTGGACATCTTTATTGCCAAAAATGCCTGATTGACATATTAAAACCACATTTCTTTGTGCCATTTCAGTATAAACCATGCATTATGTATATGTCAGCATTTCATTTTGAAGAAAACTAGTGATATTTGACATTTTTACTGTTTTCCACCAGATCCATCATTTGCTGATGCATGAAATTCTTGTATATTTGCCAGTTAAATTATAGTCATGTAACAACCAGGGGGCCCCATAAGTTTTTTGTGTGTGTTTATTAATTTACACCGCCAAAGTCCCTAGTCTACTCTTTATTTCATGAAAAATAAGGATTTTTGAGTTGTTTTTAAATGAATTATTTCAAACAATTAAACTGGAATTTAAAATGTTAAAATACATATACAAAATATGTACATCGTCTGAATCAAATAATATAATAAATATTTAGTTTCTCCTGCAGAGCGTTTAAAAGTGAGGAGAGACTATAAGAATTAAATGAATTAAATAAAAAATGTTGCCTCCTGCCTGTTTAAGGAAAAACAAAAACCGTGGAGAAAATAGCACGTGAAGCTTTTCTGTTTATTACCGCTGTATGACGGGGGTCGCGCGTGCAGGTGGGAGGGGAGCGAGGCATGATGTTGGACCACCACCCCGCGCTGCATGCCGGGATATATCACGCTCTTGTTTACAAGATGGTAGGGAAGGGTATTTTCCTCTGACTTTTAAAAACAACAGAATAAAAAGTAACTCCGCTCCTCGGCTTTGTCACGCTCGAGTCTTATTCACGCGGATTAAAACAATCCTGGGTGTTTTTGTTTTCATTTTTCTATCTTTTCTAACGGAGCGACGGGAGCGTGGAGACCGTGAAAGTCGCGCTGTGCAGAGATTTTTTTGCAGTGTCACTGACAGACACTCGCACAGCGGACTGTCTGTGGGATCACAGGTGGGTCCACGGACACGACACATGACACTTTATCCACTGTTTCTGTGCTCACTGTGTTTGGTGTGTAGCCTTTAAGCTAGCGGAGGACTGTTAAAGTTGTTTTAAGTTGGCTCAGTAGAAACTGTCCCGTTATAAACCTGCTCGCGGGGTTTTGCTGTGTCATGTTGGTGCGGTAATTACAGTGGTTTAATGTGTTGTTGTATTATTCAGCAGGGGCCTGTACCACAGAGTCAGAACTGTGGGTTATCCAGCTATGTTTGGGTTTAAGTCAGCTTGTGGTATCAGGGTAAGTTTATACGTTACCTGAGCTGGCTGCTGACCAATCAGATCCCTTTATTCTGTAATTTGTATATAAAGAGATGGATGTAGTCACTGTGATGTCACCCGCTGGTTTGAAACTAGGAGTTTGGCACATGAACGCTGCCATGTTAGTTTATTGAAACCAGAAGTGACCATATTTGGATATGGAGGGAGGAGGCGGGTCTAACTCTTGTACTCGGGGCTACTGTCCAATGTAACACCTGTAAATCATTGGAGACCAGACCTGTCAATCAAACTAACCATGCCCCTAAACCTTCCTCTTTTCAGACATAATTTCAAGAGTTTATTCTGATGTTTCCTTACAAGAACATGCTCACAGCCAGATAACTACACCCAGAGTTAGCAAAGTTAATAACTCACCAGGTAGATTTTATTATTAGGGACAACTAATGTTAATCTCAGTGAAGCCAGATTACATCGGGGGAATCCAACTAAGCTGAACTCGCACAGCCAGTTCCGTATAAGCTGGGTTTTAATCCTCATATAAACAACCTCATGGTTGATGACTAATACGCTAAAATCAGATTTGACCAAGATCATCTGAGTAATCAATCATGACATGAGCCATGTGTTCACAGGTAAGAAAGTGTACCTAAGTACTATTGACCTGTTCTTTCAGAGGACCGGGCCTGCAGGAGGGTATCCGAATCCAGCCGAATGTAAGTCACTTCATTTGGACTTGTAGTAAAGTTCTGCATTATGTGTTTATATCTTTCCAGTGCATTGCAAATTTGGGTTTCCTTTTTTTTCACCATAAATGATTCAGAAGCCATTAGTCTGACTTCCTATTTAAATATCTCGTACAGGAACAGAGCGACCGCAAAGCAACTAATTGAGCGCTACTTTCGGCAGTTAACAGAAGGCTGTGGGAATGGAAACTGCACGAATGAGTTCTGCGCCTCATCGTCTGAATTTCATCCTTTGGATAAAAATTCTGCAGCTGCCAAAGCGCTTGAGCTGTTTAAGATTAATGCCAAACTCTGTGACTATCACCCCTCCATCGCCTCCAGCTCTCAGGTGGACAATAAGATGAGCAATCAAGACCCCGGTTCCCCCAAAGAAAACTTCTCAGGTACTGAAAAACTCTTAAAAGACTCTTTTCAGCATTGACTTTGAACCAAGTGTTAATCCAGTTTTCATGCTTTGTTGCAGATGTTCATCACCTCACAGAGAACACTGTGTGTAGCATTTTGAGTTTCTGTGAGGAAGAAGGGGATTATTCTGCCCTCGTCCGTGTCGTCGGCAGGATTTTCTCCAACGCAGAAGCCCTCATGAAGAGTTTCAAGAAAGATGAACCAATTCCTAGTGAAAACCCTGGCGCCGTCAAACCGGCAGATGTGGAGAAACAAAGTGAACAAGCCTCAGAGAAGATGGGCGCCTCCTCTGCAGCTGCTATGCAAGATGAGACCCTGAATGAAATGTTGGACGGCTGTGAGGTCACAGTGGACATTGACGCTGTGAGGAGAGTCTACGACAAGCTTCTGTCCATCGACCAGGTGCAGGCGGCTCTTGTGAACGCACTCATTTACCTCACTCCCAATGTGGAGCTTGACCTGGAATATCTTGATGTGTACGAAACAAACCCAGACTACCTGAATATCTTCATCATTGTGATGGAGAACACTAACCTTCACAGCCCAGAGTACCTCGAGGTGGCGTTACCACAAGTCTGCAAGGCGATGAGCAAACTGCCGGTGACTGCGCTCGCAAAGTTGTCTAAACTCTGGTCCATGTTTGGTCTCCCACACGTCCGCCGCATGATGGAGACCTTCCAGCAGCTCATCACCTTCACAGTCGTCAGCAACGAATATGACGCAGAAAATTTGGTGAATGACGATGAGACTGTGGTGGCCGCAACCCAGTGTTTAAAGATCGTCTTCTATGCAAGCCTCCTGGCAGGCGACGTGGACGTAGAGCACAATGAGGAGGACGAGGAAGACTCAGATTCGGAGGAGCTAACGCTGCATGAGTTGCTGGGCGAGGAGCGGCTCTATAAGAAGGGCCCTCGGGTTGACCCTCTGGAGAAAGAACTGGGCATCCGACCTATAGACAGCATAAAACCCCTTATCCCCTTTGAGGACTTTATCAATGAGTCGGTGAATGACGTGGTTGAAATGGACAAAGATTTCACCTTCTTCAAAGTCAACGCAGAAACAAAATTTTCTTTCCAAAGCTGCCCCTTCATCCTCAGTGTCATCACCAAGAACCAAGGGCTGTACTACGACAACAGGATCAGGATGTACAGCGAGCGGCGCCTCACGGCTCTCTACAGCATGGTGCAGGGCCAGCAGCCCAACCCCTATCTCAAACTCAAAGTTCGCAGAGACCACATCATCGACGATGCTCTTGTCAGAGTGAGTCCCAGCACATTAGACTACTGTCACATGTGATGTGAAATGTGTGTGTGAAACAACTTAATCCCCCTCTGTGTCGCAGCTGGAGATGATCTCCATGGAGAACCCGTCTGACCTGAAGAAGCAACTGTTTGTCGAGTTTGAGGGGGAGCAAGGTGTAGATGAAGGAGGAGTTTCTAAGGAGTTCTTTCAACTGGTTTTGGAGGAAATTTTTAATCCTGATATAGGTGAGGCTTGAAATATCAAATATATTGTGTGTATCCATGTTTCAGTATAGTTCATTATTTTGGGAAATGTGCTTGTTTGTTTTCTTGCTGAAAGTAGGATTGATCACACCGTCATGTGTGTTGGTTAATTAAGAAGCTAGAACTAGGACATGGTTAACTTAATTTAGCATAAAGACGAGAAACAGAAACAGGGACGCTGCTAGCTTTGCTCTGACACAAGGAAAGAAAAAAATCAGCTTCCCAGACACAGACTGTTTATAGAATGAAAGAGGCTAACATGACATCACAAAAGCCAGCAGTTTGGCTTTTGAACGTGGCCATGTTGGTTCTCTGGAGCCAGAAGTGACCATATTTGGATATGAAGGGAGGAGTGAGGGTTTGACCCTTGAACCTGAGGACACTGTCCAATGTGTATGAGACTGGAGGTCATTGGTGAATGAGCCTCCAAACCACCTGTAAATCACTGGAGACCAAAGCTGTCAATCAAACTGACCACGCCCCTAAATCTTCCTCTTTTTGAAGCCTGATATCTCCTTAATGATGAAATGATTCCAGATCACTGGGAAGATGAGTTGACTTTATCTAATGACATCAGAATGACTTGTGGAAAAATAAGTATTGACTGAGTATTTGAGGACTGAAAATGAGGATTTTTGAATTGATGTAAATTGGATCCAGCATCTAGTGGCCATCGGTGATATTGCACTTTTTTATTCTTTATACCATACTTTATTTTGGTTTTGAATGTGTCGACCCCTCACTTTTCATAGAATTGATTTTCACTAAATACATTTTCCATGTTGCATTAATCAATAATGTTAGTAAATTTCAACTAAATCTGGACACTGATCAGGTTTGAGACACATCAGAAGAGTATTTGGGAGGATGCTAATGACCTCAGTTTTTAGAGCATCTGAACACTTACATTAGGGATTAGATTTATTTTCTAAAATCTTGTTTTCACGTGGTCATTCTGGGTTACTACATGCAGATTAAGTGGAAGAATGTCCTTTTCACCCATTTAAAATTAAATCTACAATATAAGTGTGTAAAAAGTGAAGAGGCCTTAATACTGAAGCAACTGTAAGCTCGCTGTGCTGACTTTTTTCCATTTAGCATTGGCTTATATGTGTATTCAACTGTAGTAATTACTTTTCCTTGTGTCCTGTTCTCTCACTGTCTGAACAACAGGGATGTTCACCTACGACGACGACACAAAACTTTTCTGGTTCAATTCTTCCTCGTTGGAGAACGAAGCTCAATACACTCTTATAGGAATCGTCTTGGGCCTCGCAATGTACAACAACTGCATCCTGGACGTCCATTTCCCAATGGTCGTCTACAGGAAGCTCATGGGAAAGAAGGGGACCTACCTGGATCTGTCGGACTCACATCCAGTACAGTAACTTTCTCTGAAGTTAATGCACATTGACAAACTATGCGTCAGTCCTGTGTTTCCAAACATACATGTACACAGCTGTAATGTGTATGTGTTGTATGTTACTGATAAAATTTACTGACAACACGTGTGTCCTGTTGCAGCTTCTCTACCAGAGTCTGAAGGGGTTGCTTGAATACAGCGGTAATGTGGAAGAAGACATGGCACTCACCTTCCAGATTTCACACACAGATCTTTTTGGAAACCCAATACTATACGACTTGAAGGAGCGAGGAGACCAGATCCCTGTCAGCAAGGACAACAGACAGGTGAAATGTGGCCAAAAGTTACAGGGAAATGGTAAATGCTAAAAAATAGAGTAGCATGTCTTTGTAATAGTTAGAGAACGGTAATGTAAGGCTCAGTCAAACCAGTAATGCCCACCTGAAGTAAACTAACAAAACCAAAGTATCCAGAGGTGTTAGGCTTAAAAGCTGCTACAGAAATCACAGTAGTGGAAGGATTCGTTTGAAATGATGTAGCTAGCTAGTGGTGTTCTCCACAAACAAATGTTAGTTTAGTAAATGAATGGTAAATTAGGTAAAATGAATTGTCCCGTAAAGATAGTTTATCCACAACTGTATATAAGAGATGGGTGTGATCACTGTGATGTCACGCTCTGGTTTGTGGACTCTCATTTTGAAGCCAGGAGTTTGGTGTTTGAACGTGCTGGTTTGTTTGGGCCAGAAGTGACCATATTTGGATCTGAAGGGAGGAGTTAGGAGGCAGGTCTGACCTTCGAACCTGGGGACACTGTCTAATGTGGATGAGACTGGAGTTCACCAGTGAGTGATCCTCCAAACCACCTGTAAATCATTGGAGACCAGACCTGTCAATCAAGCTAACCACGCCCCCAAAGCTCCTAAATATCTCCTTAATGATGAAATGATTTTCAGATGGACCACATCACTGAGAAGAAGAGTTGACTTTATCTAATAGCATCATAATGACTTGTGGAGAAAAATTGACTGAATATTTCGTGATTAAAAATGAGGATTTTTGAATTGAAGTCAATTGGAGCCAGCCTCTAGTGGCCATCAGTGGTATTGCACTTTTTTGCACTTATGCATTGGCTTCACTTTTGAGACCCTGTGGCTACGTCCATCTTTTATAAACAGTCTGTCCTTTTTCCTCACAAAGCTTTATACAGTTCATACAAAATGCTGCCTGACAGTTGTCCACAGTATTAGCACTGACTACGCAAACGTTGCTGTCGTCTCTACAAACTAAATCTTTTCTTTTTCTTCTTGAGCTCTCTTGTCACGGAGCTAGGTTAATAAGTTTGTGATAATATAAGTGCAGTAAATGATGTTTTGTAAAAGTTCTGTAATCATGTGAAATTCACTAGAGTAATGTGGGCTAGATTTTAGCTTGCCAGCTGGAGTGCACCTGTGTTTACACATTTACATCTATAATATATTTTATAGTAAGTCAAGAGCTTTCAAAGGCTCTTAACCCTCTTTTAAACCATGTGTAGTTACTGTGTTTTGTTTTGTTTTGATGCACAGAACAGCTCAGTAGACTCTGTAGCTTCTTTACCGTGGGAGCAGTAACTCACAAACACATTGTGTTTGTTCCTCTTTCACAAGTGCAGCGACAGGAACATGATGTATATAAATATACTGAGAACTATGTAACACAGCTGTGATTTCCTTGACAGCACATTATGTTTGTTGGCCCATCTAAAAACACAGACTTTGAAAGAAAAGTCAGTTAACGATGAGGAATTGCTGTTTCTATTGTTTTTGTTGTTGTGATTCACAGGAGTTTGTGGATCTGTATGTTGAGTACATCCTGAACACGAGTGTGGAGAGACAATTCAGAGCCTTCAAGAAAGGTTTCCTAATGGTCACAAACGAGTCCCCGCTGAAATATTTGTTCAGACCCGAGGAAGTCGAGCTGCTTATCTGTGGAAGCAGGGTGAGAAAATACACTTCACATTTTTACTGCTTAATTGTTGCCTGTGTTTTATTAACAGCAACACAATCATTTCACAGAAACTTGACTTCGAAGCGCTGGAGAAGGCGACGGATTATGACGGAGGTTACAGCAAAGACAGTCAAATCATCAAGTAGGTTTTCAGACCATGCAGAAATGTTTGGATCTGCGGGTCACATGATACATGATGAAGCTTTGCTTTATTGTCTGCACACAGAGACTTCTGGGAAACGATTCACTCGTTTGGAGAGGAGCAGAAGAGGCTGTTTCTCCAGTTCACCACCGGCACAGACAGAGCACCAGTTGGTGGACTCGGCAAATTAAAAATGATCATCGCCAAGAACGGCTCTGACACAGACAGGTACAGCATGGCCAGATTTAAACAGGGTCTCCTCTGTGTTTTTAACAGCTGACTCAGCTGAAAACTCAGTTTGTCACGTTGGATGAAGGTTCAGAGCAGAGGTGTCGAACTCATTTTAGTTCAGGGGACCAATCTGATCTCAAGTGGGTCGGACCAGTGAAATACTAACAGCATAATAACCTATAAATAACAACAACTCCAGATGTTTCCCTTTGTTTTAGTGCAAAGAAGTACAGCTAGTTTATAAAAATGTTTATATTTAATGAACTTTCCTTTTACAAAAAATGTTATGACCCTGAAATTTCTTAAGAAAGATACAACATTATGATGCCTATTTTATCATTTGCACGTGTGCATTACAACCTCCAGATCACAGTGGATCGACAAAGGCACAAAACATTTATCCACTGTTTATCTGGAACTGGAACATATAGTAATTCACTTTATGATGAGAACAACTAGAAATGATTTTACTTTTACTTTAAACATCTGTGTAGTAATCCTGAACTGACTCACCACACCATACAAACTAAAGCCGGAGCTATTAAGGAAGAAAGTTATCACCCTGCCTATAAAAAAAATATATATAAACATTGTGGCAAATTGCAGTTAATTTTTTCTATGTAATTGTCACACCCGCCGGCCAGATTGGATCCTCTGACAGGCCGGTTTGGGCCCACAGGCCGTATGTTGGACACCCCTGATTTAGAGCTTCTCCTGCTGATGCTCAGATGCTCTTGTCACTCTCTCCTCGCAGACTTCCAACCTCCCACACCTGCTTCAATGCGCTGCTGCTCCCTGAATACTCCTCCAAGGAGAAGCTGAGGGAGAGACTCCTCAAGGCCATCATGTACGCCAAAGGCTTTGGGATGCTGTGACAGAACCACAAGAAGACTGCATTTCAACAAAAACAAAAAAAGGGAGTATCACAGAAATACGTAGGGAAATACCAAGAAACTAAATGCTGCAATAACCCTGTGCCTAACCAAACCATCAAACTCCACTGTCGGCCTTTTCGTGCTGAGGCCTCACTTCTTCTGAGAGTCGCTTTCATATACATTAGAGTTCCCAAAGAGTTTCCAACGGCACTTAAATCATTTATTTTTCCACGTGTGTTTTGTGTTTTTTTTTTCCAAAATATTTGATTTGTCCAACTGTGAAAGTGCACTTATACACAGCACATACAGTATATTTATTAAACTAGTTTTCTCGTGCTTTTGCAGTATTTGAAATGTAGCAGTATTCAGTCCTCAGGCTCTCCCACAGGAGTGCACTGGGCATAATGGTGCTCTTTGGATACTTGGTTGTCATTGTAGTAAATTGAGGTGAAGCCTTTTATATTACTGCTGCTCCAAATAGCCTCACTCACAAGCTTATATTTAAAGTCCACCTGAAACAGCATTTCCAGAGTATCTCATTTCTGTATTGTAATATATTTCTGGCAAAAACGTTTGGAGCAATGTGATTGGACCATTAAAACACAACAAAACACTAGCTAGTTGACGTTACTAGTTAACATCAGTACTACATACTAACCAACAACACTGTTCCAACAAACTACTGATCACTACTCCAGCTGCTACTACTCTGTCAGTGTTTTCTGGTGTTAATCTGAACTGTGCTGCTAACAGCAGGTTGATTGACAGGTGGATGGAGTGATGCTATTGGTTGAAATTGCTCTGGTCACGTGATTTATTTATTTATTTTTAACAGGAAGTAAATGAGACTGAACTTTGATATGAAAATAAAACCAAACAGAATTTTTGTAAATTTGTTTTGGCGAGCATCGTGAAGGAAGTGAACAATACGACCAGCGATGTGGTGTAAAAGGATTCAAAAGACATGTTTCATTTCAGGTGGACTTTGAGCTGTTTCCTCTCTGTGTGATAACCATAGACTGTTTATAGGAAGGACGAAGCAGGCGGGGCTCAGAAATTAGGTCAATGCAGAAATGAAAAAAGTGCAATACTCTCGACGGCCACTAGATACTGGCTCCAAAATACTCTCAAGGGTCAGATCCGACTCCTCACTCCTCCCTTTATATCCAAATATGGTCACTTCTGGCTTTCAAAAAACCAACATGGTCACGTTCAAAAGCCAAACTCCTGGAAGTCCACAAACCGTGTGATGTCATGCTTGCTTGATCCATTCCTGTAAACAGTCTATGGTGACAAACTCACCACTGGCCTTGAGGTTATCGAACAGTTGTAACCTCACAGTTTTAATTTTGTGTCGTGCCTCTTGCGTTACATATGCAGTGAGTACTGTTTGTTGTGAACCCCACAAGATGGTTTGGTTGCGTTAGCTCGGAGGGTTTCAGATTGTACTTACTGACTTTCACATCCTGAAAAAAATGTTTCTCTTCTCTTGGTTTGTTTTCTTCAGAGTTACTGACGGCACACCTGCTAGTGCAGTCACCACATGTGCAATGCCCATATAAGGAAAAGACTGACACAAAATGTTTTATTTGGCTAAATATCTCAGGTACATAAAGAATGTGCAGATAATGTGAAACTCTTCTGTAAAGCTATTATTATGCAAAGTAAATAAAGCTAGAAAAATATCTCGTTGTAGGTCTTCATTGGTGAAATCATGGAATAAATAAAAAATAAAAGCTGCTATAACTGATATTTTTGCATAAACTATTGAGCTGTTGACATTTTATGGAGGTCAATCATAATGAAAAAGCACCCAGAGAGTTTCTACATGGCTACAGTTCCTCTCTGTGTTACAAGCTGTGCATTATCTTAAAAATCAATTAATTAATTTAACCTGGACTGGTAAATGGAGTACACCTATACAGCCCTTCATCATCAAATCACCATCATTATGTCCAGCAACTTAGGCTTCAGTGTCTTGCTCAAGGGTACTGCAACATGCAGACTAAAGGAGCCAGGGATTGAACCCACAACCTCACGATTCATAGATGACCCACTCTACCACCTGAGCTGCAGCTGTCCCACACATAATTGAACAATTTTCCTTTTCCTTAAAGCAAATACAGGCATTTGAAAACAAAAACCTCCATGATTAAGATAATACTTCAAAACATTAAAAAAGGCTGGGATACTAAAAGTTTACATGTACAATCAGAGAAAACACAAATCCTTTCAAATTCCCTTTGAGAGACAAAGTCTATCTGGGTAAAAAGCCTTCTTCCCAGTTCTGTTTGTACTTTTGGGTTTAAAGTTACAAAGAAAACTGTAGCGCCCAAGGACTGTGTGATGTATATGGGTCTGAAGGTGTGGTCTAAGAAGTCCGGGTATGGTTATGTAAACACTGGTGGATGTACCACTGGATGAGTCTGCATGATTGACTGTGTCACATTTTATCATCAGCTTTTTTGTGCCATCTGTTGGGTGTCAAACACAGACTGTATACGAATGATGGACGAGGCCACCGGGTCTCGAAAGTGAAGTCGAACTGCAAATAAGTGCAACACCACCAATGGCCACTAGATGCCGTCTCCACATCAACTTAAGTCAGCTCTTCTTCTCAGTGATGTGGTGTCCATCTGAAAATCATTTCATCATTAAGGAGATATTAGGCTGAGAGAAGAGGAAGATTTAGGGGCGTGGTTAGTTTGATTGACAGGTCTAGTCTCCAATGATTTACAGGTGGTTTGGAGGCTCATTTACTAGTGAACTCCAGTCTCATACACATTACACAGTGTCGTTAAGTCAAGGGTCAGACCTGCTTCCTCACTCCTCCCTTCATATCCAAATATGGTCACACCTGGTTCCAAAAAAACAACACGGCGACATTCAAATGCCAAATGCCAGGTGACATCACGATAGCTTTGTCCATTCCATATAGAGTCTATGGTTACCATGGAGACGGTAAAAATACTGTCATGAGGAATGTAAAGGCTAAAAAGTCAAATATTTCCCTGAACAGCTGCTCTGTACCTTTAAGAGATGTAAACAGGAGCTTAAACAGAAATATCAGTGTTGTGTTCACATCTTGTTCTGCCCTCAAATGGGGTTTAAAGGCCTTGACAAAATTTCACAGTTAGTTTTATGACTAAATAAACACGCAAGAAATTCAGCAGTGTCTGGTTACAGAAAGATGACACTTTAAAGTCTGTAATAAGAGTTTAATAGGTCACAGTGCTTCCCAAAACCTGTTCCTCCACTCAAAACAATACAATATAGACAAATAGAGAATATGTTTTATGAACACTTTAATGTTTATTCACATGTAAGATTTACAATTATAAACAGGACTGGCAGTTCAGTTTATTTTGTACATTTTTACTCAGTATCAAATGAATGTTGGAATTGCATTTTTGAGAAGAATTGTACTTAAAACTTTACAGACAGATCAATATATTTCTCTGGGGAAAAATGTCAGTACTTAGGAAAAAAAACTTATTCTAAGGCTATAAAAAGCCATTTTTTTGCATACACAAGTGCTTCTGCTCAACATATACAAGTAGTTTTATAACAACATGAAATTGGCTGTCAGTCATAGCATACACAAAAAATATATATTTGCTGCATACACTGTACACAATTTGACACATTATGATGATAATAAACATGATGTATAAATAGATATAAACATGAGCCTTTAAAAAGTGCCACTCCTTTGTTTTTGTAAAGTTCTTGGGTATTTCTCGTATTACTGGACTTTTTTATCTTTATCGGCCACCACTTCGGAGAGGTCCTCTGGTCGCATTGATTTCACTTTGGCCTCCATATCAGTGACCCTCTGCTTCATCCTCGTCTGGCTGGAGGTGAACTCCGCCATCAGCTGGGCAAACTTGCCCTGCATGCCCTCCAGGTTGCCCTGCAGTTTGGTGATCTTCTCCTCCAGGTCTCTGGGGTCGGCGCCAGCGTTCGCGATTGCCTCGTCGATCAGGTTGTCTTTCATCAGGATGGCTTTCCCCTTCTCTTCCAGGGCCTTCTTGGCCTCTGGATACTCAGTGAGCGCTTCCATCAAGTCATCCTTGGAGAGGGCGAAGAGATCAGAGTAACCTACACTTCTGATGTTGGCTGTTCTTCTGTTGCCTGCTTTACTGCCCTTGATACCTAAGATACTGATTTCCCCAAAGTACGCTCCATCACTGAGCACCACAAACTGAGTGACTCCATCATCGGCCACCACCGCAAGCTTCCCCTCTTTGATGATGTACATCTCTCTGCCGATATCCCCCTTCTTACAGATGTAATCCCCAGGACTGAACACCTGTGGTTGCAGCTTTAGCACCAATTCAATCAGCAGACCGGCTTCACAGTCCTGGAAGATTCTTACTTTCTTAAGTGTATCCAAGTGGACGTTGATGGCAATCTCAGCCTTGAGCTTGTCAGGGAGGTTTTTCAAAACTTCCTTCTCGTCACACGTCTTCTTCTCAGTCCAAAGGTAGTCGAACCACTTGATGACCCTGGCCTCCAGGTCTTTGGTGACCTTTCGAAACTGCATGTACTGCTTTATGGAGTCGATCTTTGCCTGGAACTCAGCACGAGAGGCATTCATGTTGGAGATCATGGCACCGACGTTACCGACGATACTAGCAAAAATCAACACACCAGTGAGGAAGTCGGCAATGACAAAGAGGTATTCAACATCCCGGACTGGTGCAGGGGTCTCTCCGATGGTGGTGAGGGTCAGCGTAGACCAGTATAGGGAGTATATGTACTTTCTTGCCAAGCGGCCATGTTCTGGGTGGCTGATATTGGGGTATACCCAAGTGTCCGATCCAAAACCAATGGTTTTTGAGATTGCAAAGAACATACAAGCATTCCAGTGGATAATAACAAGGATATAAAGTACGAGATTGCTGATACGAAACATGTTCGGGAAGCTGGTTCTGGTTTCAGTCCGCTCAAAGAACTCAAAAAGCCTACTTATTTTGCAAAGACGGTTGAACCTGAACTCCGGGTTGTTGTATCCGTACTTTAAAAACAGCAGATCGGTGGGTATCATTGAAATCATATCATACTTGAACTGAGATGTTGTCCGGTATTTGTCTCTCAGTTTTTTGGCATCTTTTACCAGCAGGCCTTGTTCCAGGTAACCTGGGGGGAAGCACAGCATCAGAGGCCAAGTTCCAAACAATAGTGGAAACAAAAAAATAGTTATTTTAGAAACATTTTCAAGAATCCAACCTGTTCTTGATCTGACAAATGAGTCTGCGTAGTAGATGACATCTGAGGTGTAGTCCAGGACTAACCAGAGTTTTGTATAGGTGTCCTGGAGTTCATTAAAACAGGCCCTGGAGGATGAGGACAAAACTCAGTCAGTGCTTTACAGAGTGAACAACAAGTTGTTGGTTCATGAAGTGGACATTACCTTGTTACAATCATCATCAGGTTATAAAATACTGGGCCTGCGATGACGGTCAGCCATCTGTAGTACTGGTCTGCGGCTGGATCCATAATCCAGATTTCTTTCCTAAAAACATCTTAACATTAAACTGTGTTGTCCCAAGAATTTGTTCATTTTTACACAAATAATTTACCAGTCGCAACAGACTTAGTGCAGCTGATGCGGTACTTACGGGGGTTCCTCTTTCTTTTTATCATCTTTCTTATCATCTTTCTTGTCGTCTTTCTTCTCATCTTTCTTCTCATCTTTTTTCTCATCTTTCTTCTCATCCTTCTTTTCTTCTTCCTTTTTGTCACCGTCCTTTTTGTCACCATCCTTCTTCTCGTCTTTCTTTTCCTCCTCCTTTTTCTCATCTTTTTTAATCTCGTCTTTTTTGCTATGAATTACAAGTTAAGTTTTGGTAAAAAAGGACAGAGTTTGTCTACAAGGGGCTACGACACTACACGAAGGAGGTCGTCTATTCAGAGGTCTCACAATTTTTATTTCAAGAGATTCATTGTTGGAAGATGTGGTGCAGGTCATACTTTTGTCCAGCAGATGGCATTGTACAAAAGGTAAATTACTCTCCCTGTTCATATCTGAATATTCTCTTCAGGTCTATTCAGTACAACCCACATCATAACTCCAACAACAAAAACCCACAACTAAGCAAAGGGATAGGGTTTTTTTTCTACCTAATGGAGGAGGAGTCAGGGATGGAGATCTGGATTACAAGGTTTTGAGGTATCTCTGTGCTATTAGTTTTACTATTTACTGCCTTAGCTGTAACAAAACATGCTAAACAGCATGATCTATGACTGTTTTTTAAGTCTACTTCTATTTTATGACACCAAAATGCACACACTTACTTGTCTGTGTTGTTGCAGTTATTCATATTGTAAGCAGCTAGTGGCCACTTACTAACAAGACTTTGGAAAGAAACAAAGGGAAACAGTTTGTAAAGTGAACCCTTACAGACTTACTCATTTATCATGTTGGACATGCTAATTAGCCAAAAAAACAATTATTTCTATGATAAAAATCCTTTTTTTTCTCTTTAGGTGCCAACTGGGGTGCTAGCTAAACCTTATTCATCGTTTTAAAGTCCACCTGAAATGAAAAATGTGTTTTTAACAAGATATGCTACAACAAAGTCTACAGATTTGTTTATACTCTTAAAAAAATATTATAAAGCTTTCAAGTTTCAAGCTAATTGGTTGCGAACTGCTGTGATCACTTGTCTGTATCATTTTCATTTTGTTTATTCTGTAAAACATTTTTACTTGAAATAAACAATGTTTGATGCCACTAGCTGTTGTCAGTGACAAATTATATCAGCAATAATGTCGGTTTGTTCTTTTTTATGGAAGGGTACCTAAAATTTGTCAGTATATATTTGTCTGTGTTATCACTTTAATTATCTTGTCCAGAACAATTTCAGCCAATTATATGATTACATCCACCTGTCAATCAATCTGCTATTAGCAGCACAGTTCAGATTACAAAGAGCACTAGCAGCCATAGTAGTGATCAGGAGTTTGTTGAACCAGTATCATTAGTTAGTACGTAGCACTAACATTATCTCGTATTGATAGCTAGCTGTGGTTGTTCCAAACATTTAGTCCCACCAACACATCTGGTTGCAGCTGTAAATATGTCAAGGTACAAAAGTTAGCTACTCAGGAAATGCTGTTTCAGGTGGACTTTAAATCATAATTGTCCATTAGCTAGTGATTAGCTACTGATTAGCTAGCAGTGCAGTGTTATTGGAGGTTTGTTTGTATTTCACTCGGTATAAACTTTGTCGTTATCTCTGAGGAATGTGGTTTCAGTCTGATTTATCTTCCTGCTCTAACAACGCAGATGAAGGAGGCCACGAAGAAAGACGTCCCACTACTGAAGCTAAAGATGCTAACTCCTGCGTTACTGTTAGTATCCTTTCAGCCCAGTTTGACCCATCAAAGGAGTTGGTACTGGTATGATGTAGTTTAACTGCCTCGTTGGGTTGTTGTAACACTCACCACAGGCAGCACTGCCACACTTACTTTCTTTTGCGCAGTGCGTCGCCGGCGCCCACAGACTGGGCGTTGCTCTCTCGACTTGGTGCATCTTTGAGCTCAGGGGCCCTGAAACGCTCCAGGAAGGAGTCATGTCGCTCTTCCTCAGGGTTCATCCTGTGAGACGCCCAGTTTTGCAGCATGAAGAAGAAGTAAGACAGCCTAGAGAGTCAGTGGGAGGCAAAACAGCACAAAGTGACACCCGACTACACTAGGAAAAGACTACTGTTCATCCTATCTGCTCACAGTACATGTATATACCAGAGGTGGAGGAGGAGATACTTCAGTAAAAACACAGAAGAACTTTCAGTGTTAATAATGTTACATCTATCAGCAAATACTGTTTGGAGCAGGTCAGTGGTTCTCAACCTTTGGGTCCTGCTGCCTCAAAGGGTCATGGGATAAATCTAAACAATCATGAGATGTGTTTGGAAGAGGAAATTCACAAAGAGAAATCTGAATTTGCATTTGTGTGAGGAGCTGCAAAGGTTGATAACCACTGGTTTGCTTTTTGATAGTAACTTACTTCCAGAATTTCAGGAAAATCTAGTTTACCAATCTACCAATTTATACAATGCTATGGTTATGGGAACAGGAGAAGTTTACTGTATTTTCCGGACTATTGAGCGCAACTGTCTATAAGCTGCTATTGAATTTATTCAAACAGTTTCATGTGGTCCACTTTGACCAGGTCTGATGTGACGAGGCTAAATGTATTGGCAGCACGGAGCTTGCTAGCTTGTAAAAAGCTAACAAGCTTCGTGCCTCCAATACATGAGCCACACCGGTGTTAAAGTCACAGGGTTCACAGCGTCGGAAAAAAGTGGCGGCTTATAGTCCGGAAAATACGGTAAATACTGGGCAATTTTTTCTATAAGTCATTCTGACTTTTGCAAACGTCACTTGTCATCAGTGTCCTGGTGTCAATCTGAAAATAATTTTATAATCAAGTAGATATTAGGCCTCAAAGAGAGACATATTTGGGGTGTGGCTAGTTTGCCTCAGATGTTCTGTTGGACCCGCCCCCTTCCTTTTACCCAACTCCTCCTTCTTATCCAAATATGGTCACATCGGGAAAAAAAAAATAGCAACAGCCAAGTGCTAAACTCCCAGCTTCAAAACACTAATACACAAACCAACAAGTGACAGCACACCGTCTACAGTCAGTTTTATATACAAGTCAAATATCAGAGACTCCCAATCAGACTTGCATCACATGTTTACTTCATGTAATTTACATTTCTGTTGTTGTAGGAGCGTGAGAGGAGGTCCCCCCCATTCAATCACCTGAGGATGCATCCGTTCTCAGAGGGAGTCAGTGCACTGCAGATCTACTGCATGAAGGAAGGAGTCAAGGTTTGCAGGAGTCTTTCTCACTCTGGGTCCACCAACTCCATTATTCTCAGGAGCTGATCATCAGATTCAAGGTAAATACCATTTATATTTGTTTGTTCCTCATAGGTTTTTACTTGTTTCCTTCACAGGACGTGTGCATTCCAGATCTCATCAAACTTCTAGATATCCTCGGAGACAACGGGGTAATTCACCTTCATCCTAACACATCAACATCAACTGCTACAAACAGGCTTAATGCTAATGGGCTTCGATTTTTCTCCTTTTTGTGCAGAATTTAAGGAATGAGGAGCAAGTGGCTATAATTCAGGCTAGCACTGTTTTGTCACTAGCAGAAAAGGTAAGACTGGAAACTCCATCAATATTCATTTGATAACAGACAGTTTAGTTCTGCACGGACTCATGTTTTGCTGCTTGTTGCCCTCTAGTGGATTCAGCAGATTGAAGGGACCGAGGCGGCGCTGCACCAGAAGATGATGGACCTGGAGATTGAGATGGTAAGTCACAACAGTGCTGTGCTGGAAAATACATTGTTACATGATCTTAATTTCTGATATGACTGAATATTGCCCTTTATCCTCAAATTTAAAACCTTCAAGTGTCTCCTCAGCCAGAATTTAAAGCATTGGAATATACTGAATTTTCCACTCCATTCATTTCCAGACATATGCATCGTGTGTCTTAAACAGGATGTTATAAGGTTTTGCATCGTGGCACTTGCAGATCAGCTGCTAATGAGTTCAGTTAATTGCTGCAGTATCCCTGATGGTAGTTTGTACGTGGTTCATTGAACATATCCCATTATACTTAGACCCTAGCAGCAAATTATCTTAACAATGTAACTTAAAGTGCAAGAAAAACAATATAAAACAATATAAAATAATGATAGCTTACATTGTATTATTCATTTATATTGTTGATGGAATACAGAACATATTAATACAACTGTGATTTATTTATTGATTTACAGCAGTTTCATCCCCTGTAGTTTAGGATATAAGAAAGTTACCACTGGTTTAAATGTGTACTGCAAAAAAAAATCATTAACCACTGTTTGCAACCTGCTGTCTGTGTGCAGGAGATGTTTTGTAAGCAGAAAGGATATTTAGAGGAGGAGCTGGACTATAGGAAACAGGCCCTGGACCAGGCCTACATGGTAAGTGTGTGTTTATGTGTCAGATTATAGGACAAAAATCTGTCAACATGTTTCACAGAGATGCAAAATCTTTTTTAGTATTTATTCCACAAGGCTGAATCACTGACATGTAGTAGTATATGTTTTTGTATGACAGTACATGTAGTAACAGCTCCTTTATTCTCCTTTCAACAGCAAATCCAGGAATTGGAGGCGACCTTATACAACGCCCTGCAGCAGGACAAGGTCTTTCATTTCACTACTTACTGTTGTAGCTTGTGTTTTGTACAGGGGTGAGGTTTATAATATTAAGATCTGTTTAGAAAATGCCTGAAAGTGCTTAATTTGCTTGTGATCATGCAGCTCCCACTAATGTGGAACTTCTGAGCTATGTTCATGGTTTCCTGCAGATAAATATCCTGACACCGAAGTTACAGACAAACACAGAGAAAAATCTGAAGTAACAAAGTCCCAACAACTTGTATCTGTCTTGTATGACCGTACAAAGCCTGTGCTGACATATAAAGAAGAACAATAAGACCAGAGATTTTTTTTAATCCATCGTGGTCAAGCGTATGAATTTCTGACTCCTGTCTCCTTCCACCAGGTGATAAAGTACGGCGAGCCTCTGGATGAGCTCCAGAGGGACGAGCTGCGAACGGCGGTGGAGAAGCTGAGGAGGCAGATGCTGAGGAAGAGTCGCGAGTACGACTGCCAGATCCTCCAGGAGAGGATGGAGCTGCTGCACCAGGCCCACCAGGTCTGTGCCGGTGTCTAATAGATGTGGATGTGTGGAGCAGAGCTCAATATAGAAACAGTTTTGTAGGTTGAAAGGTAATGTTAATGCCACTGAATTTTTGATTATTTATTTTAAATCTCCAAATAACTGCAGAGAATTCGTGACCTTGAAGACAAGACAGAAATCCAGAGGAGGCAGATTAAAGACCTGGAGGAAAAGGTAGGATGTGTTGAATGTTTTTCTGTTGTAAACATGAATGTGTGTATTAATTTAAAAAAAAGAAATAACTAATAATTTCAGAAATAATGTTTTATATGTCTTGATGTTGCAGTTTCCCTGTGCTGTGAACCTGTTTCTGTCTCTGCTGTTACTAACATATCTCAAGTGTTCCTCTAATTCTCTCACTTCTTCATCTTTCCCTCTGTCTTTCTACAGTTCCTGTTCCTATTCTTGTTTTTTTCTCTTGCCTTTATCCTTTGGCCTTGAAGTCTTTGGCGTGTCCCGTAGCAGAGGTGAGTCCTGTGGGCGTTGAGTAGAAAGTTCAAACCGCCAAACCCTCTCACTTCTGGACCTCGGTCAAATATTCGCCTCTCAAAGCAGAACCTACACAGCAAGTGTTTTGGTTTTGTGCAGCAGCCAGAGTAAAAACTGGAAATACTCAAGCCTGAATTGATCTTGACAAGCAGTCAGTTAAGATCTCCTTCAAAATAAAAGCAGGAAAACACTTAAAATGATTTTAAAGTAATTTGGTTTTTGATTACTGGATGAACGTAAAGAAATGTAGAAAACAAATTGAATGGTGTTGTAATTGAACTGTAGATGCTGCACATGGACTACACATGGACTGAGATGTAACCCAGCCAGAGCAGAGAAGACACTGTGCCCTGAAGTCCTGCAGTGATACCATATGTTACAATATTGCTCTTGGCCTGTGCTAAATTCTCACAGCATTTAGTCTGTACAGTTTTTCAAAAGGAAACTACAGACTGTACAGCCTTGATATTTTATAACAGTAAGGTTCATTTCTTATACTGTGACCACTAGGGGGCTCTACTGCTTTGGAGAAATACTATTATTTGACCCTGGTCTGCACACTCTCCCATCTCCTCCTTCATTTAGAGGTTTTCAGCTTTTTACTTCTTTTCCTTTTTCAATCTAATCATCTTTCTGTTTATGTATTTCTGTTAAAGTTCCTTTTTTTCCCAAGCCACATGATCATGTCATTTTTACTTACTGTATAGGTATCATACAAACAGCATCATTAACATCACAACTCCACCCTCTTTTATATATTTATTTCTTGTCACCTCTGGATGTGCTTTTTTATGTGTTTTTAAACAATTGTTGCAAGATTTTTACAAGATACATGTTTTCATAGATTTATTTTTTAGCCACTTGATGGTAATGTAACAAACTGTCAGAAAAAACTGATAATTAATTAAGTTGTTATAGTTACCATGTTGGGTAGAAATAGGAACAAATTTCAAATTTCAGTCCGGTGTTGACTCCCTATTTAGCTCTGGTTTGGTCTCCACCAACTCCTGAGAAAATATCTTGTAATTGTCTGCTCTGTGTTGACCAGGTAGTTGTTGGAGGACACATAGAGTAGCATGTAAAGTACAGTGCATTTTATAGAAAACAGCAGCCTGCTTCGCCAGGAAACAATGCCATGATGCAGCAGCAATGAAGCACCACATTGTTTGGTCCTACCTTAAAACATGAGATTAAAGAACAACGCAGTGGTTCCCACCCTCTTCCAACTCAGGGACCACTTTTAAGACTCAAAGATTTTGGCGACCCACCTGTGACCCCATCAAATACAGAGGCCTAATAATGTGTTCTCACTTTTCACTTTTTAAGAAGATTGAACACCTGTAACATGTTGCAACATCTTCAATACAACAGTTTTCAAGGGCCTGTCCATCAGCTCAACTGAGTTTTAACATTTAAAACATCATTGTCGTACTTTTCTTTTTCTATATAATTACATCATACTATTTTTGAAATGATTGCACATGCAATACCTTCACAGCCCACCAGGGGTCCGTAGTCCACAGGTTGGGAATCACTGAACTAAAGCATTACAAAGCATTCGTCATGTGATATTAATTTCTAAAAATGTTGAATTTTCTTTGACTCTTGTGTTGGACTGTTGTGTGACTCCTGTCTCTCTCTGTCCCTCAGGTGGTGTGTCAGCTTGGAGATCTTGTTTGTGACTGCAGTGTTATTTATTTTCTGGACAAGCGTGAAACAGTGTGTGCAGCAGTGGCTGCTAGTGTCATAACATCAGTGACTGCCGTCAGTATAGGTGGATGTGTTGTGCACTGGCCTGGTCACACTTCAGATGTTATTATTTTGTTAATCTTTTTGTTTTTTTATGTTAAATGGAGGCGGGGTTCTCAGGATACTGCCCAGGATTTTTCGAGCAGCGTTGGACACTATCTCTTCAGAGAGCTGAGAGTACTGTAACAGACTGCAAGAAAGACACACAATTAGAGTGACACACACATGATATGCACACACATACAGACGTATATATCTACATGCATAGTTTACGGACACGCATGCACATACAGATGCATGCAGATGCAAACACACCCGTACACACGCACACATGCTTTGACAAATCCAAACCAAAGCCTGGGAAATGATCTCTCTGCCATGCAGGGTAATAATATATCATTCACCACCATTTAGCCACAGTGGGAATATAAACAGACAGAAAACTCACAGACAACAAGGAAAACAAACCACGAGACCGCAGCCTCTCTTCTTTTTTCTCTTCTTTCTTTTACCATCCAAACCTGAAGGGACGTTCTTGACGAATGCAACCGCTCGGTGGACAGAAGCGAGCCAACTCAGGGCCACGAGTGCGGAGGCCGTTTGGACAACGCTGGTCTCAGGTCAGATTATAATAAGGAACACTCGGGACGTGGTGTCTCACCGGCTGGCCTGCCATCGCTGTTCCCAAAAATGGTGCTTACACAGACTGCTCGCAGTCTCCAGAGGTTATATCTGGAAAAAGACAGACCTACACTGCAGAAACTGGTGTGTACAGACACTACAGGGGGATACGGGACACTCAGGTTGTCTTCACTGGACACAGACTTCTGTGAAGAGAGATAAAAAGAGAAAAAAGGATTTTGGGGGAATTGATGCTCTTTGATCCAGCTCCACTCGACCTGGATCTCCACACGGATTGTCAAACTGCTTCTTAATTTTTCTTAAAAGCCAGCAGACCGTAAGAGCTTTCCTCTCTGGTTATCTTTTTTTTTTTCTTCTTTCTTTTTTACAGCTCCCACCAATCAATATACTGTGTCCCAAGATTTCCACTGCAAAAGCATCCCGATTCTGTACTGTAATATATACATTGTTGATATGTACATGTGTCTGAATTATTTCCTGTAGTCCCCCCTTTTATTTTACTGTGAATAGTGGCACTTTTACTTTACTCTCTGAAGCAGCTTGAACAGTTGATGTACTTTGCAGTTTATAAATGACTTAAAAAAAGGGTATAAATTGCTCTGTTTTATTGTGGTGACGGCTGCAAAGATGAACTTTATTTCCTTAAAAAAATATAACTGAAAACTGGTTGGAATATGAATGTGGAATGATGGATCATTATCCTTAATCCTTTGCTCTTTCTGCCCTCTACCACATACAGTATACTGGATTGATTATTCTGTCTAAAACGTGTCGCTCTGGGTGACCAGCAGGGGGTGCTGGTTTCACCTGTGCGACTTTCAGTTTGCCCTTTAAAGTTAATTCACCGTTTATCAAACTTGTAAATATTTTCAGACTACTTTGCAAAGTGTCTTCTATCTATCAACTCAAATTCACCTCTACATTTACACTGGTGCCTACTCGCTTCGCTTCGCCTCGGGTCGCTGGGGATCGGCCCTTCTCGGTTGCATTGACATTGCTGAGGATCGTCCTTCCTCCGTGTAGCTGGCCATCATTTGTGACGTCATCTTTTAAGCGATTCTTTTGTTTCTGACCGCACCGTCCAGCTCCCGCTGAATTTTCTCATCGGCGACTAATGACAGAAAGGTTTGCACCTCGTCCTGAGTCCATGGGGCAGGATTTCTAACAGATGCCATTTCTCTTCTTGTTGTTATTTCAAACACGTCTGCACGGTTTGCCGAAGATTTAAAAATGCTCACGTTTGTGGGGACAGATTACGTGCCGCGCAGTGATGACGCAACGACGCAGTGACGATTCCGACCAATAAGATTTTAGTACCTGCTCCGACCTGACCGGGTACCGCAGGAGAGGAGGTACGAAGCGAAGCAAGTAGGTACCAGTGTAAATGCACCATAACAGTTTTGTTGATCTGTTGGATTTCGTCTGATTGAAAATACAGATAAAGAAACGTTACCATTCCTATTTCCTCTAAAAAAAATCTGCAGATTCTCTCTCTCTAAGCCTTTTTTTACTAACCCGACCATCTTTGATACTAACACCCCTCTCTGAATAAACCACTGGCTGTTTCGGCGTCCACTTCCCCAAAATGAAACAGGAGAAAGTGAATGCAACACTACACCTGCTCCACTTCTCTCCTGTGAGTCCGACTCTGTCCAGTCCCTGAAATATTTACTAGTTAACTGTGCTTGTTCCCTGTGTACCCGAGCTAGTGTATCTGCCATCCAACCACCCCTGTGGCTCCATTCACAGGGCTAGCTTCTCTATGGGATCTCATTACAGTAACTACAGCCCCCTCCATTCACTTTAACTTACCAAGGGGAATGACTGAGACTATTTTCGTGCAAACTCAGCTAACGAGCAGTTGCCTTAAATGCACTTTCCCCATTTTTTTCTGCCTGTGTGTTTCTTTCTAACGATTATTTTTTCAGACGGTTTGTGTATGTTACAAATATACATTACATGATATGTAATGTATATATATAAATATATCTATATTTTGTTTTTATTTCACAGAGATGTTTTTTAATCTTTCTCCCGTCTGTCTTCCAATGAGAGTATAATCCCTCCTAATTTCATTTAGATTATTTATTAAACAGAAAAAAAGAGTAATGCTGTAAAAAATAAAAAAAATAATTCATGGCCTTTGACCTTGAGGATTAATTTGTCTTCTTTTCACAACTTTTTACTGGCATCGGTACGGTCTTTGTGTTAAAGGGGATTTTGACTTATTTCATTGTCACTTTTATTTTTTCCTTCAGCATCTCACTTTTAACGTCCTGACTTCATATTAAGTTGACATCAATCCTCATGTACTGTAGTCCTTTGTATATTCAGAGCTAAAGAGTATGGACTGCTAAAATAATTTTGACACATTTATTTATTTCCTTATTTGTCACAAACCAGTGCATACTAAAAGATATTTAATTTGAAGGAAAACTGAAATAAGCCATTTGAAGACTACGTAAAAACATGGAGAAACATTTTTAATTCATATTTATTACCTCTATAATGTTTGTTAGGAAAATTCTTATTTTTAATTTAATTTTTTTTTTTTTTTTCAATTAATTAGTGAATGCCAATCACAAATACATGTGAAAAAGTTTTACAACAGAAGGTTTTAGGATCTGTTCTGGAGATTTAAAATGACTTTATGTGCTTTTATTATTAATTATTATTAATTTCAATTTCAGTTAAGTTCAATTAATCTTTTTCTCTGTTTTGCCCCTGAGTTTGTACAGGAAGGAGGAAACAGGCTTTGACGAGAATTATTCTTTATTCCTCCTAATCATGTGTTTTGCATAAGTTCATCTCATAACAGATGAAGAAAGAAATATTCATAAAGAGAAATACGACAGCCGAGCTCCTGTACCTCCTTTGATACCAAAGGTCAAAGTTATTCTCTAACATGAATAACATTTCCCAAATTCACAGTTGTTTTTTTTTCTAAATTTCCAACTCGATCATAAAAAAGCTCAGTGTACAGAAACTGTTTTAAGGATTGTGGTTTATTATGAGACTCAACAAAATCTTACACTGAATCCTTCACTTGTTTCACAGGCTCGTTAAACAGCGGGGTTTTCCACAATGTGGGCTTTTACTGAGCTGTATGGG
>OOFC01050354.1:0-17809 GCA_900323345.1 Pseudochromis fuscus | reverse complement strand
GATGGATGGATGGATGATGGATGATAATGGATGGATGATGATGGATGGATGTTGAATGGATGGATGTTGGATGGTTGGATGGATGGATGGATGGATGGATGGAGGATGATGGATGGATGGATGGATGGATGGATGGATGGATGGATGGATGGATAGATGTTGGATGGATGGATGGATGAATGGATGGATGGATGGATGTTGGATGGATGTTGAATGGATGGATGTTGGATGGTTGGATGGATGGATGGATGGATGGATGTAGGATAGATGGATGGATGGATGGATGGATGAATGGATGGATGGATGGATGGATGGATGGATGGATGGATGGATGGATGGGTGATGGATGGGTGGGTGTTGGAGGGAGGGATGGATGGATGGATGGATGGATGGATGGATGTTGGATGGATGGATGGATGAATGGATAGATGTTGGATGGATGGATGGATGGATGGATGGATGGATGGATGGATGTTGGATGGATGAATGGATGGATGGATGGATGGATGGATGTTGGATGGATGAATGGATGGATGGATGGATGGATGGATGTTGGATGGATGGATGGATGGATGGATGGATGGATGGATGGATGGATGGATGGATGGATGGATGAATGGATAGATGTTGGATGGATGGATGGATGGATGGATGGATGGATGGATGGATGTTGGATGGATGAATGGATGGATGGATGGATGGATGGATGTTGGATGGATGAATGGATGGATGGATGGATGGATGGATGGATGGATGGATGGGAAAAAAATCAAATTAACACTGTGAGCAAACACTTTTTTGAATATCCATATTCTCAGTGTTGCACTCATGCTTTGCTTTTATGGTGCACACACATTATGGATTCTGCACTGCGGGTATTGTGCCAGCACTCTGAGTAGCTTCAGTTTTATTGTGTTTGTATTTTATGATAGTGCAGCTTTTTTTTTTATTGAGACTGAGTGGAAGAGGCGAAGATTTGGATCCTGCTTCCTGCCAAGAAACAGATCAATCTTAAATCACGTTCATATTGTATGAAGTCCAGTTTGTCTGAGACCAAATATGCAGCAGATTGGTATTGAATTTTTGGAACACCTAAAGCTTATGGAGAGCGATTCAGTCATCTCCATCATTAGTTTCGAGGTTATTAGATTTCTGCAGCCTGGGAAAAATTCAATTTCGGAAATCATAGTGCGACATTCAGAGCACAGGCCGCTGTTATGGATGAATGTCATTCTAATGAAAGCTGCCTCAGGAGAAGACCCTCTGTCATAATAATGGTCCAGATTGTGTGAAGCTTTACTGCATTTACAACTCAAACAGCTGTTTTAGATAATACATAATGACAGTTTGCCCTTTGTTGAACTTTGTATTTGATTATTGGACATCTTGGAAATCTTTTCAATTTTAAGGAATTATATAAATTGTTTATTTGTTACCTCAGGTTGTAATTAGTAGAATGTGTTTAACGGGAAAAGACTATTGTCATTATAGGTTTCATGCTGGTTACTTGCTCCAGCTGACCCAGAGCCAGTTCACACAACAACACAACAAATATAATAGAGCATAATCATCACTCTCCCATTTTTTGTTTGAAACAGGAGATGTTTGTTCAAAGCAATGCTGTGCTGTGTTTCACTGTGAGGACATAACCACTGTAGCTGTGAGCAGTAGACCTTGGCTCCACATTGTACTGAAAATGTTCAGGGAAATGTCAACATCCTGTGGCCGTAACAAGCTGCATTGTCAGCTAATTAGAGGGAAGACTTTTTGGTTTGCTGTCATGTAGAACAGGAGAACCTGATTTTCATGCAGGTTCGATGTAGAACACGTCATTATTATGATTTAGGGTAATGATTTCTTCACATTTTAAGATGTAAGACAGCATTTTGTTGCCTTGGATTAAAGTGTAAAATTTGACCTATTCCTGCTTTTAAAGGGGACATGTTATACTGGTTTTCAGGGAAGTTTAAATAAGTCTTATATGGTTCTACAACATGTCTGTGAAGTTTCTTGGTGAAACTTCGCTTTGATCCTGTATTTTATTCTGTGTCAAAAACACTCTCTATCACCTCTGCTGAGAACCGGTTTTCAGTTCCTGTCACTTTAAGGCGCTCCCCTAATGACACCGTCGCTGTAACCAGGAAACCAGCGCTATGCCAGTAATCATAAATGAGGTGAATCCACTCTGCTGTGAGGCTGCAGCCTGTGTAACGAAATGTGTGGTTTTTACAACCGAAAAACCAAGTTTTGGCTGCACTCATGTCGCGGCCAAACTTCTCTTGCAACGCAGAAATTCAAGAAGGCGGATCCTACACTTCGGACACTGTGGGAGACCACGAGGGATACTCTGCAGGGATTGGCTAATGCGGCGTCTGACAGGGTCTGACAGACGTTGCATTAGCCAATCCCTGTCTGAGCTACTGTTACATCACAGTAGAGCAGAATCCAGAACAGCTTGTTTTACCACAGGTTTTTCTCTTCAAGCAACACAACAATGAGATGGTTTTAAAATCTCACTGTCAGTGGACTTGGAGGTAATCCACTTACCAAACAGTTCATATAAAAGACTTTAAAAAGTGGATTTTCCATAATATGTCCCATTTATTTGGGGGAATTGTTCTTATCATTCGCTGTCTTACCAAGAGGAAGACAGAAAAAACATACAACTCAATATATACAACATACAATAACACCTCCAATGTTCACTAATTAGCATCTTTTATTTTGTGTATTTGATTGCAAACACCAGGGTGCCAAATAGTTTTATAATTAAAATACCACATACTAAGACAAAGCAAAGTGAAACTTCTTCCTCTCAGAGAGGGAGAGGTGCATTGTGCACTGGGTGCGCTGCATTAGCAGGGCTAATATGTAAAGATATAAAACAGAAAAAAGCATTAATTACTCACATTTGAGAAGTGACAAGGTGATATTTTACATTTTAGCTCCCTGAGGTGCTCTTTGGAGTTTGGTTTAAAAAGGAAAACTGACCAAAATACAGTGAATACCTTTAAGGTTTAGCAGCCATGTTGAATGCAGTTTGTGCTGTTTACTAGAACGTATGTGTAGTTGTTAAAAAGATGTTATTTTATCAGCTTTGGACCTTAAATCATGACGTAAGTTAAACAAGCAGAGAGGAGGAAAATGAGCTGCAGTCCTCAATTAATAATACTCATAAATTCTTTCATCAACAACAACAAAGTAACAATTCATGAAAATGGAAATGGAAAGGAAAGTGAGGAGGATTTTAAATGTGATATGTTTAATATCTGTGATTTATTATCAACAAACATTGGAACAAGATATTGAATGGGATAGCACTCCTGTACAAATTTGCTGATACTTCTTGTCATTTCTTACATTTAAAACACAGACTTGTGCACCTGCAGCATTGGCAATGTCCTTATTCTGTGACCTGCTGCTTGATTGCAGGACAGCTCCTTTGTTCTGTTCTGTGTAATTCACAAGGTGAACTTTGCCTTGTTTGACAGGAATTAGGTGGAAGTGTGATAGGTTCATCATCCAAAGAAAAACAAAACATTCAAACAACACAAAAGTCAACAGTGTGTTACTGATATTGATACTGATAGCTCAATAAAATGGGGACCTACAAGGCATGAATTTAGTGATTTTTGTGAATGTGTGGCCACGAAGGGGCCACCTCACCTTGATAGGAGTCAGAACACTTCTCATCACATTGAACATTAATTAATGTTTAGAAGTAGTGACTGAATAGTTTTCTGTGAATCACTTTGAGGATGGTAAGTGGTTGCTGCTTGGACTTCATCACATCACACCCTGTTTAACTCTGTAAAACTACAGCTGATCAATTCTACATGGCAGTTTTTGTTGCCTCTAATATCCATCGACGTTTAAACTGTAAACTAATGTAGCTAAGTAAAGTGGTACAGCACCTTCCACCAATAAAAACACAATAAAACAACATCTAAACAGTGTAACAGACAACATCCTCACTAACCTCCAAACAGAGGGAATTTAAAAAATGCAAAATCCATTTTTTTTTTTAAAATGACATCATTTGAACCAAGTTTCTGAATGAAATCACTGAAAGTTAGGAAATAGCAATATTTTTTCTTTAATTGGATACATTTTAAAAATTATAACAATATATGATGTAGTCATCAATATCTGGTGTGACCAGCATTTGCTGCCAAGACTGCGTTGATACACTGTGGCAGCAAGTTTCTGAGAGCGTCGACACTGAAAACTTGTGAGTTTTGGCGTGGTGACTATGTGACAGTTTGGTCAAAAAGTGATGGGATTTTATAGCCCAAGTGATTACTACTCAAGGACATACAGCACTAAGAAAAATCCATTTGCTCTGTCTGCAGTACATAGGTCTTGCAAAGAGAGGATTGGCAGCAGTACATGTTCTCCTGAGTGTACATGTGACCTAAAATCCTTCAGGCAGATCTGATTGTAAACTAAAATATGGACAAACTGTTATTTGGAATTTTGACCCCAGCTGAAAACAAAAATGTTCGGCAAGAAAACATTTGCATTTTTTTATTTTGTCCGTGTCTCCACCTTCTACCAGAGCACAGTGGAGATCGTCCTGACGAGCTGCACCACATCCAACAGCTGCAGTACGTTTTTAACTCATTACAGTACCTCACTTTATATTTTATACCTCTTTTTAAGTCCTTGCACTGATTGCACTGTTAAACACTCTTTTTCTAAATCATTAACAGTATTTTATATGTTTAGGCCTCATTTTAAGTCTTGCACAGGCTTCACATTTAGTTGCACTTCCCGTTTATTATGGTTGTTCTTTATTATTTTTTTTAAGCCGACTAGTGATTTTGTTTGCCTGTATGTATGTCACTTAGATGTGGACGAAGTTACAAATAATAAACTTGAAACTTGAAAAGCATATTAACTTGTTATAAAAAAAAAGTTTGAATTCTGCCTTTAGGTTGTTTTTAAAAGAACTAAACACTGAGTATTTAGTTGCAAAAAGTGAATAAACATATCAAACAAAATGTCAAGCCATTCATTTTCTTTAGGTTACAAACTTCTATTTTAAGAAGTCTACAAGTCTTGGGTAAAACATATTACATGTGGGACTAATCAGGCTGTTTCTTCATGTATCTGACAGAAATCTTACATTTTACCTCAGAGGCTGCAGTCAGCTTTGATTTTATGCTCCACACTGCACCACCTTAATCAGTTCATTTTAGTGAACTATTTCAGAGCTGAGTTGCTCACCAGCCCCATCTAATGAGGACAAATCATCTCATTTAGGTAAATCAGAGATGAGAGCGAGTGTCACGATTCTCTAAGAGTCGGGTCTAGGCTGTCCTGTTAACCAGAGAACATTATGTCCTACTCTTCACTGGTAGCTTCAGTATAAATAGATGCTCCGCATGAGTCAGGATGCACTCGCATTTCACAGTGAGAGACATCATGACCCCGGAGGATGGTGAACGTCAAAACGATGGTAGTGATTGTGATGTTCTGGCTTTTCAATAGTCGTGTAGAAGCAGTGGCTGCCTCTCTGCATGTGTCTCCTCTCCTCTGTTGCCCCTTTTTGAGCCATTGTGTCTGAAATGACATGTTTGGTGATGGATGTTTTATCACCATGTACAATAAGCACATACATTGTTTTGAAAACAACATTTTCAAAAACACTCTCATTTCATAAATCAAAGGTAATTACTCATCCTTTCTAATATTCATGCCAGCGTGTGTAGTATAATTGACTTTGCTCTCTACATGAGTCACGATTTATTCACATATAAGAGTGGGAGACTGCACACCACTAGAGAAGAACTGATGACAAAATGTATTTATATTTTATGTGAGCTGGCTTTTTAACGAGCGCTGACTGGTGCAGTAAAAGTGTCTGCTGTCAGGACTTTAAATGTTATGTGTTGTGTGGAAATGGTGCTGTAAGAGAAAGTGATAGGTTTGAATCATGTTTTTTGTACCAAGATTATGCTAATGTGATGTCACCTGTTGGTTTGAGGAGTCACCTTTTGTAGCTGGAGATCAGCCTTGGAAAGTGACCATGTTGGTTTTTTGGAGCCTGAACTGAGCATATTTGGATTTAAGTGAGGAGGCTGCTCTGACCCTTGAACCTTAGGACACTGCCCAATGTGAATAAGCATGTTTACACTTGCTTTTAAAATGCTTGATCACAAGCGGACAGCTGACAAAGTTGTTTAAGAATTGAAAAAGTGCACCTCAAGATGAAGGAGACTAAACAGAAGAAAAGCAGTAGCATTCAGTCAGTCACCATTCAGTGAACTACTTTCTGTTACGTTACGCATCTGGACGCATTACCGTTTAAACTGGAAAAACAATACGTGGTCAGATCACCTCCGCGTGTGGTTTGAGTGATCAGATCTCAATGCACTTGTGATCCCATCACCAGAGACGCATTTTAAAACCAGGTGTAAACACACCTAATGAGGCTCAAGTTCAGACAGGGTCTCGTTGGAGTCTATCAAACTAACAACCCCCCTAAATCTTCCTCTTTTGAAGGCAATAAATACTTAATGTTTTTTTTTTGTTTGTTTTTTCAGATGGACTAGTAGATCACTGATACCCCTTTTCCACCAAACAAGAACTGTTGCTAGCTCCGTGCTGGTGCATAGAGCTGGTGGTTAGTAGGTCCAGATGCCGTTCCTCCTAGGAACCGGTTTGCTTTTCCATTGGCAAGGAGCCAAGCTGGAGCCACGTCATTGCATCACCGTAAAATGTCTGTTCACTGTTACTATCAGTCCATGAAAAAAAAAAAAAATGTTATCAGATATTCTAGTTACAACATGATTGAGTTAACAAAGTAGTTTTACATTGCTACGTGTGGTATTTATTCAGTTTTGGGAAATCACGACGTCGTCCCTACCAGAATATGATGGCCGAGCACACCCTCGCTATAATAATGCTTCAATGGAGAAGCTGATCATATGCATGCAAGTGCTGCTCCTGGTTTTGCAAGAATACACTGAGATCCAGAGCCAAAACATCCAACTGTTAGTGGCCACCCTGTTTTCACTGCTCCACTCTTCTACAATCACTAACTGTGTTTTTCCACCGTCGCTCCACCAGCTCATGGTGTAGTCGCTGCTTAGTCAGTGCTAAGCTCTGGTCCAAGGAGTTGGTGCCTGACTTAACCCCAGTTTTAGTGGCTGGTGGAAACACAATAAACTGGTGCTGGGTCTGGAACTGGAACTAGCACTGGTTCTTGGTTGGTGGAAAAAGGGGTATAAGAGGAAGAACTGACTTTAGCTAATGACATCAGAATGACTTGTTGAAAAAATGTATGGTTTTTAATTTTTTTTATATTTGTTATTGATTGAATAATAATGATTGAAAATAACAATTTATGTATTGAAGTCAATTGAGGCCAGAGTTTTTTGGACTCAGCATCTAGTGGCCATTGGGAGCATTGTACTTTTGCTTCGTTCATTTCTGTATGCAGTCTATGCTGTAAATGTACAAAATAGTTCATTTTCTCCAAAATCCTTTCAACAATTATGTGGGTTTGAGTTCTTTCCTATTTTTCTTCCTTCCTCAGGCTTCCCAAACCTCTATGAATTCATAATATTTTCCTGCATGATGCTGTCTGTTGTCGGTACAGATGATTAGCCTCTGCGGGGATGGACGTGGTAATTGATTTGTCTGGAAAGCTGTCTTAATTTAAGCTGCGCATGATCCTGATGTGGGGATGATGCTTTCCAGGATAGGTGACAACAAAAGAGGCGGAGAAATTATGTAGGAGGAATCTCAATAGTGCGTTTCAGAAACACAATAGTGCATGTCAATAACATGCTCACGGCAAGATACACACAGCTCCTTATCTGGAATAACAAAACAGGAAGGTTATCTGCACCGCTGCGTCCTCAGGTATGTATGACAGGACCTACATGTTCGAGGATCTCTGGGTGAAATTTTAATCAGTGCTGGAAAGATGTGATCATCTAAAGGCAGCACGGCTACAACTATCTGTCCCCTGCTTGATGATCTCTGGAGATTACTGTACTTTTTTCTAGCATCTGTTATCTCCACTTGACTTCAATGCCACCAAAGGATTCTTTTTCTTCTCTTTGTGGTCGACAGGCTGGGTGATGTGTGGCTGCCAGTCCGTGCCACAAGCTCCATTGAGCCTGCGATCGATATAACCCAGTTTAATCTCAGTACTGGTGTAATAAGCCAAAGCATTACTGTTGAGAAAAGAGCTTCCACCGCTGCCACCCAGCCCCCTCTCAGTGATTGAAAACCAGATCTGTGGAGAAAGAGAGCAGGTGGGAGGAAGGAGGGAATAAGCTGGTGTGCTGGCATGCTGGTGTGTGTGTGTGTGTGTGTGTGTGTGTGTGTGTGTGTGTGTGTGTGGGTGGGAAGGTGTGCGTGGGCATTATTTGTTGGGATAATAAGTTCAGGTTCGAGTTAAGCAACATCTCTCAAAGCCACTGAAACTATGCAAGGCACCATAACTCAGCCTAATCTTGCAATAGATTAAAGTTGTTTGCACAGAAATAATTCCAATTTTGCTTCTGAATTTAATTTACTAACCACCCGCCGTTGAGTACATGAGTCACGCGCAGGTTGCCTCAGAGGTTTCTCACTAAAAGAAAAACATAATACTTCTTTTATGTTGCTTCTGTTGATCTGCAGTTTATTTCAGCGGCCAAACCCTCAGGCTGCAGCAGCACATCTGTAACAGCTGCCCTGTTGGAGAAGACGTTTCTGAAGGGTCAATAGGTTGAACTATCAAGTTGGATTATTTGTGGGAGTCATCCATCACGTGTACTACAGAACTTATTGATCTGGTGAGACAACATGGGTCAGGCAAGACACGGCTTGTTTTTAACGGATGAATGGAGGGAATAAGAACCTGCAGTTCAGAAGCACTGTCAAGCCATGGTTATGTTATTTCTGTGTTTCTGCCTCTGACATTATGGTGTCAGTGGACCTCCTGCTTTGTCATGATGCACAGGAACATTCTGGCTGCATTCACTGTTTATTTTCAACATAATAAAACCTATGTTCTGATTCACTTTCTTTCCATAAGCACTGGGTTCTTATGTGGGTTCTAAGTGTTTGATGTCAGAACATTTCTGTCAGTGCCTCTGTGTTTGTATTGTATTGCATTAGATTTTTTTTTTTTTTAAAAAAGCTCTGAGATAGAAATGTGATGGGATTTGGAAAGTCTAATTTTAGTTGTTCCTGCTGTACTACAGCAACATAACCTGCAGAATGACAACAACAGAGCATCAAGTAGAAGTAGACTATTAAATGCAAGGGTAGTAATGGCAACTACACTGACACTAATGTTAGTCGTGATAATCTTAGGTAAATAAGCTCAGGAAATTTTAAAAATGAACTATAATTTTATTTGGGTTTCACCTATGATGCTAATTTCTAGTTTTATATTTAGAGTTTTCCCCCCTCTTTTCTCCTGATTGGCTAAGCATTAAGGAGACAGACAGGAGCTGCTGGACGTCGACTCCCTAACATGAGACTGTAAACAAACATACAAAGTAGCAACTTTGTTGACTGGAAATTTTCAAAGCAGTCTGAACATGTTTGAGTCTGAATCTAAGCCAGAAACTGAAATCAGACAGTACCAGCATTCACCACAACAAAGGTCACAACAGGGTGTTAGTCCTACATAAACTGGTTTCTATGTATGTGCGTATTAATATGTGTAAGTGTGGGAAATGCTTCAAAATACTGACTGAAGTGGAAAATGTTGCTGTCGGGTAATACCAAAGGTAATGTGTCAAATAAAATGTTAACGACTGTACACTATCTCTGCACCAGCGGCTATTTATGTGCTGTTGTACATGAAATTTATAAATCCAATAATATTAAGGAGAGTATAATATTTAAAACTACAAACAACAGGTCTCATTAAAGTTAATGAAATACATTTTTGGATATACACTACTGCTCAAAAGTTTGGGGTCACCCTACAAAAAACTATTTGACCGATTTTACCAAAAACAAGTATCACAAAACATATGTAAACTACAACTGAACACAAACAGCAACCACAACATCAAGTTATACTGAGTAAATATCTCTGAACCAGCAAAACCCCAACCATATCTCTGCCTCTCCTGTGTCTGACAGTGGGAGAGACACAAGTGTTTCCCGTCAAGTCTGAAACATATGTAATCAGAGTAAAACGTGTAGAACAGGGGTGTCGAACTCGTGCCACGGAGGCCGATACCCTCCAGGTTTTCTTTCCAACCATCTCTCCAGCGGCTGATCTCACTGATGAGCTCCTTCCCTCAAATTGAAGGAGGTGTTGATTGTTACAATCACCTGCTTTAGTGACTGGCTGGAAAGAAAACCTGCAGGGTCTCGGCCCTCCGTGGCATGAGTTCGAGACCCCTGCTGTAGAACAAGCTGGAAGATCCCTCAGTCTGTACACGGTCATTGTTGTCATTGGAAAACCATTGGTTTGATCGGGTGTCCCCAAACTTTTGAACGGTAGTATGTATATATATATATATATACATATATATATATATATATATATATATATAGCACCATCTGAGACCGAGCACATCTACCGGTGACAGACTTACTCATTGTTCACTCTGAAACAGGTCAGATTTCTTTGTTCCTCAATCGCATCCGGTCATATTTTTCAATATTTCAATATTACGGCCACTATGTCATATGAATAGTGGAAAATGGTTCTTTGAAAGTCAGTAATGTCTGGATATTCATTTATTCACTCATCTACTCAAAGCCATTTGCATTAAAAAAAAAAACAAAAAAACAACAACTTTGTATATTAACCAGAACAAAGAGTAACAAAATATGAGCTTCTGTCAGTACAGTCTATGCTCTCACGCAGTATTAGATGTGTCAAATATTAACAAGGATTGGTAAGCTACTGTACTAATCACCTAAACACCTGTGAGCTACTGATCCTGCTTTTTTCTGATCAGTGATCCACATCAAACGAACAGTACAAGCGTTCTGGGTCGGTGAAGTGGGTATTTTAACTACTCCACACCTGAGGTGGAGAGGAGCTTCAATATGGACCTACATGCAATACTTCGACATATAGCAGGGACATATTCCAGATGTGCAATAACTAGGCCTCAAATGTTGCAGGTTGAGGTCTGCAGAACGAGTTTCTGTTTTTCAGGAGGACTTCAACCTCACCTGCTGCTCCTCAGGCAGGTTACAGCGTGACCAGGGTCATCGTGCCCATCGATCTGCCATTGGTTTCCAATATTCCTCTGTCTGCACAGGGAACATTTGCACTGTGACACATGTCAGATACAAACACCTTCTTCTCTCAGGGGTGTTCAGACACATTCATTTACTCTGTCGCTGACGCCACGTGCTCCACTTCTCCAAGCAGATTACAGATTACACAACTTCACTGATGAAACATCTGACAGAGTACAGTGGATTATTTGTAGATTATTTCTAAGACTCCAACAAAGAAGCCACATTGTTTTCCACTGTAATTTTTCTTCGTCTATTAAAATTAAAAGCCATCACAACAACATCTTTTATTGTTTTAACAGTTACAGGAAGTTACCTTGGCAACATTAACCTTGGTTTTAAAGTGAGAGAAGATTTACCTCTGGATTTTTATTGTTGTTTTATTTTAATGTTATATCATTATTTACTAAAATCAGTGAAAAAAATAAGCAAAAAAAAAAAACTTGAATCTTGAAAAGTAACACAAAACACAGAATACAAACACAGAAGCACAAGCAGAGGTACTTAGGAGGAAGGTGGTTTGACCTCGGCTCCTCTTATTCACGTCTTTGAGCAAGGCACTCAGGTAGCTCTGTTTCCACTGTTGTGTGAGTGAGTGGGTAAACTGAGAGGCAAACACTTCAAATGCTTTGTAGACCAAACCTTAGGTAAAAAAATATTTTTGTAAAAAATGTGAATGCAGTCTGTTTCCCATCACTGAAGGTGCAAATTCACCTCTGCAAAAAAGTAGTGAATAGAAAATAATGTCACCATCTCACATGTTATAATGTACCTGAGACTGAACTCAATCATAAATGCAAACATCAGTACCTGATAAACCTGCTTTCTCCACCCTTGGGTTGCAGGGGTCTGCTGGAGCCTATCACAGCTGTCCTCAGGCAGGAGGCGGGGTCACCAGCTTATCACTAACATGGAGACGAACAAACATTCACACTATGCTCAATTTAGAGTAATCAGTTCACCAAACAAGCAGGTCTTTGGACTGTAGGAGAAAACCCACCATGCACAGGGAGGACATGCAGACTCCACTCAGAAAGGCCTGAGATTCAAACCCCAAACCTTCTTGCTGTGAGCCGCAGGTGCCAACCATCGTGCCGCCCATCAGTTTGTGTCAGCTTAAATTATGGAGTTTCTTTCCTGCCTTCTTTCATTCTTTATTATAATTATTTTAATGATGAAATAAATCAAAGTTAGAATTTTCCCTACGATCGAATGCCAGACATGTCATTGACCAATCATCTTCCTCCTCTCACTCACTTTCATTCAAACAGTTACAATGAATTTTAAAGTCTGACTGACTCTGGTATTGTGACATATTTCTGGTGGAAACAAGATACGAACAAAACACAGTGAAACACCACAGCTAGCTGGGTACCTTATTAACTGATGATACTGTTTAAACATGTGACTGATTACTACTAAATGGATGGAAAGATACTATTGGTTAAAATGTATTTAAAAGGAGGAATTTTTAAATATTTTATTTGTATTTTTTTAAAAAGGAAGTAAATCTTATTGAACATGCATATAAAAATAAAAACAAACAGAATTTTTGTAATGTTTTTGATTATAATCATTAAAGAAGTGAACAATATGACTTCTATATGACAATATTGTAAAAAATAAATAATAATTTCAGGTGGCGCTGATTTAAAAGGTAATTACATATCATTGTGCAATTTTTAGTGCACTTTGCTGCCCCAAGTGTCCCAAAAATATTACTACATTGTTTAAGAATTAAGATTTATGATTCATACCTAAATTTAGAAGGATACCAGGTATTCAAACCTCCTTTTTGAAGCTCCTCTGAGCAATGTTATGACTGAAACCTTGTGTTACTGATGCAGGATTCTTTGGTTTTCTTTTCAAGTCTGAATTGTTTGATTTACACATAAGAATTTAGATTTATTTTTTCAACAATAAATCATGATTAAATAAGAAGTTTCACTCACAAAGGACAACTTTGCATTTTATGAAAGAAAGTGAAAGTTTCTCTTCCTCATTTCATTTGCTTCCCCTTCATATCTGTGGCTGTTTGAAGACGGCAGCGCTTCCTGCAGTCATGCAGGAAGATAAAGGATTTCATCGGGGGAGGAGAAGGGAAGGAACATGTCAGGAACAAAGCCTGAATACAGCTCAGATCCCTTTTCAGTATCACCTCAACATACCAACACAAACACCCCTGCAGAGCCTGTCTGGTATTCATCATCCAAGTCCGAAGGTGTGTTTTAGTCATATTTGTCTTTCATGTGAAAATATTTTAATCCTGACAAAGTGTGAAAAAGAAAAAAAAGAGTGTCTGTATCAAGACGATAATGAGAACATGGAATGAGTTCAGTTCCCAATATGGAGTAGAAAATAATCTCCATGTAGACTGAGGGAGAGAGTGAAGAAAAGAGCAGCTCCTCCTCCTCACCTGCACACAGCAGTCTTTCATATCAGCCATGAAGGGATCAGTGCCTTGCTTAATGTTTTGGTGTTGAGCCAGTCCCTCCACTTCCAAGTGTGCCTGGAAAGCATGAAATGTGAGGTCACCGTGTGCTGAGACGGTACGAGGAAGGTTCATCCTTTCAGCTCTTCTCATTTACTTCTACGTTCAGAACAAAAAAGTTCCCTTTAAGTGAAAACATCCACGGCCAATTTTTTTATTCTGTGCTTTCAAAGGAGGTGGCGAACTGATGCAAAGACTCTGGGGATGGACCAGAACTGAAGAAGAGTCTTGGATGAGAGGAGAAATGCAGCATGAATCTTCAACCAAGTCCAGCTCCCCTGACTCAGTGTGACTTGGACACTCTGAGGAAAAGTTGATGTGAAATCCTGAGAAAACTTTTTTCTATACTTAGCGTCAATAAAAACGCACACGTTCCTGATGGTGGGAAGTTTTCAGACTTTTGGGTTTTAGAGCTATGAATAGCAACCTGAACCTTACAGGGAAGGATGGCGGTACTTGTTATTTTGCTCATTTAGTTACTTCAATCTGAGCTGAGATTTGGGCGTGGCAGTTTGGCTTTTTAAGGGTAACACCAAATCCACCAAAAACTAGCTCAACACACTGCGTTTAACAGAGATCCAGAGGCAGCGCGCCGCGGGGATGCTACAGGCTGAAGCTGAGCCAAGTAGCACGACGACTTTGGTGTCATTGCACGTCGCATTCAGACCAGGGACGACGTGAATTTTTGCTTGAGGACATGACCTGGCGATTTCACCGTTCACGAGCAACAGCCAATTTATTCCTCCTGGTAACCACAGCGACCGCAACAGTGAACAAGATCGTAAATATTGCTGCTTTTACCGGATGTTGAAGTCCAGCTGCTCTGCTTCTTGGTGCAGAGTTAAAGTCGTGTCATAAAGTCCTGGACGGACACAGACGATGACAATAAGCTCGTCCTCCATTACTGTTTGGTGACCTCAGGAAATTGGCCGTACCATGTGACCAAATTTGTCGCTCAACATAAAAGTCTTCAACTCACGCGACATGACTTTGGTGTCTACTTGCCGCACCTGAGAACTTATGTCTGCTCGCGCCTTCCCATTCACTTATTATGTAATCCCAGTGGTGGACAGTAACGGAGTACATTTACTTGAGTAGTGTACTTAAGTAAATTTTTTGAGCATCTGTACTTTACTTGAGTATTTGTTTCTTTGGAAACTTTTACTTTCACTCCGCTACATTTCAAAGGCAAATATTGTACTTTGGACTCCACTACATTCCCAGGAAGTGTGTTGTGTGGTTGCACAAATCGGCAGGAAGTGACCGGCAGCAGAACCGAACAATAAAGAGCGAAGACAGGAAACAGCACGGTTTTGTCGTTTTACATTTTTTTAAAAACACTAAACAGCATGTTAGCATGTTAGCCTCTCGATGGGAAATTTGAAAACAAAAAAGCAAAACTGAACATTCAACCAACAAAGTATTATACACACTCTGCAGGAAGGAGTTTTCTTTTCATCGAAGCCCTTTCAGATTAAAATACCACATTAACAGGAAGCAGACGTTAGTCGGGGATTGACTCGGGCACTGAGAACAATACAGCAATGTACTGATATTAGAAAATGTACTTTTACTTTGTACTTCTGAATATTTAAGTTTTTTTTAAATGCATGTACTTTTGAATACTTAAGTATTTTAAAAAGTAAGTACTTTAGTTCTTTAACTTGAGTAACATTTTGACCAAGTAACTTTTATTTGTAGTTAAGTAAGATTTGACCATGAGTATCAGTACTTCGACTCAAGTGCTGAAGTTGAGTACCATCACTGTGTAATCCGGTCACGCTCAGTCTGAACGCCCCATCGTCTGCGCAGAAGGGATGTGTGCGTTTTCATTGATGCTAACTATATAATCCTTCACAAACAAATGATTCCCTGCTCTTTAAAGTGCTGCTTCCTCTAAATTACACAGGAAACAGAAGTATTACACCAGAAGTTCTTCTAACTTTATTTTAGTAATATCAGCTACATGGTAGGGTCAGCATGCTAACATGCTAATGCTGAGCAGCTGCAATATTTACCATGTTCATCATCACAATACGAGCATGTTAACATTTCCTGACGATCATAAAACACAAGGAACAGCTGAGACTGATGCGAGTGTCTGTTCAAAGTGTAGCTGAGGTTCCACATTGTAACTGAACCTTCAACCACTGGTTCCCTCTCAAACATCGATCGTCGATGATGATATAAGACATAACCAGTGCTCGGTGTGCAAGCTGCTTCACCAGCCACAAACCATATTAGACATTAAGAAGAGGAAGATTTTAATTATATGTTTGATTTCTGATAATAGATCCCCTGAAATATTACAGACTGTTTCTTTAATAGGAGTAGATGTAAGAGGAAGCTCAGGGTTGACCTTGGGATCACCATCAAGTCATTAAGAGGCAGCATCTCAGGAAAACTGTACATAACTAGAAATAAGAAAAAACTAAAGACTTTAAACCAATGTCAAAACTCTTTTTAGATTTCACTTTTTCAAAATTGTGGAATTAGGATTTTTTGGATGGACGTTGGATCGATGAGTCATGGTTGAAAACTAACAACTTATTGATGTGGACTCGGCTTGAACAAAATATCAAAAGATGAAAAATACAAGCGCAAATGTTTCAACTTTAAATGTTGTACTTTGTTGACAGGGGTTGTACAAGCCTCTCAGTGCCACTGCAGGTCACATCTACATCTACACCAGACAGCTGCTGCCAAGTTTCCTTCTGCAAGATTTTTCTACTCTATTTTCCACGCTTATTTCTTTTCTCGGTGTTTTTGTTTCCCTTTCTTTTTCCTTTGGCCCTCCTGAGATTCATAATAAAATCTTTCGCCGCTCACTGGAAGCACTCCAATCTATTCTCTCCTTGTACCTGACCCAGGAGAGAAAAAACCTTTTCTTATGCTCAGGGCTTTTTTTTCTAATCCCCGCCACTGTTTCATTCTTCTGTAGACACAGCTATTCAATTTCATTTCATCCTATCTTCAGTACAGTTGAGCCGATGAGCTTGAGGTCCCACATATTGATCTTTAAATGGATGATGAAAAAGGCCGCTGCCTGTTGGTCAATTGGCCAGCCTTGGTTGTATTGGCAGTGTCTGCTCTGATTACCGTCCAGGGTCTGGGAGTGTAATCCACTTTTGGTGCCACTTGTCAGCAGGAGCAGTGGAGGCAGGCTTCGAATTGAGCTGGAGTTTGGCTGTTTTCAAAGCAGGTACAATATTACAAACACAGTTGTTCATGCACACCTGACCTTAGGAGAACCTTTATTTTACTCATTGAAAGTAGAGGTTGTAACTGAGCTGCTCTGGGATCTCCTGAGAGGGCAGGACGAGGTGGCGTCAGGTGACCTTTAACACACTGGGCGGATTTTTCTGTTAAGATTTTAGCCCAGTTGAACAGACCACATTCAGCTAGCTGAAGTCTACACAGCATCTTAGCATTACAACTGTACAAATGTACTTTATGTTAATGATGGCAATGGATTAACACATTTTTATGGACAGAATTTCTAAGCGCAGCCGGGGGGCGGAGGGGGTCGAGTTTGGTGGCGGGAGGATCTCGGCTCATTAGGATCTATGATGTGGTCCTCTTGGCTTCATCAGGCAGCGACCTGTGAAGCGGCTGGAATGAGGATCAGCACCTCCAAGTCTGAGGCCATGGTTCTCAGCCAGGAAAGGGTGGATTGCCCACTCTGGGTCGGGGCAGAGGTCCTGCCCCAGGTGGAGGAGTTCAAGTATCTCGGGATCTTGTTCACGAGTGGGGGTAGGATGGAGCGGGAGGTCGACAGGCGGATCGGGGCAGCGTTGGCAGTGTTGCGGACGCTGAACCGTGGTGAAGAGGGAGTTAAGCCAGAAGGCGAGGCTCTCTGTTTACCGGTCGATCTACGTTCCAACCCTCACCTATGGTCATGAGCTTTGTGTAATGACCGAAAGAACAAGATCGCGGATACAAGCAGCTGAAATGAGTTTCCTCCGCAGGGTGGCCGGGCTCTCCCTTAGAGATAGGGTGAGGAGCTCGGTCATCCGGGAGGGACTCGGAGTAGAGCCGCTGCTCCTCCACATCGGGAGGAGTCAGTTGAGGTGGTTCGGGCATCTAGTGAGGATGCCT
>OOFC01050348.1:0-12811 GCA_900323345.1 Pseudochromis fuscus | reverse complement strand
CGTACACTATCAGGACACGTACTCTATCAGGACACATACACTATCAGGACACAGACTATCAGGACACGTACACTATCAGGACACGTACACTATCAGGACACGTACACTATCAGGACACGTACACTATCAGGACACAGACTCTCAGGACACATACACTATCAGGACACGTACACTATCAGGACACGTACACTATCAGGACACGTACTCTATCAGGACACGTACACTATCAGGACACGTACACTATCAGGACACGTACACTATCAGGACATGTACACTATCAGGACACGTACACTATCAGGACACGTACACTATCAGGACACACACTATCAGGACACGTACACTATCAGGACACGTACACTATCAGGACACGTACACTATCAGGACACGTACACTATCAGGACACGTACACTATCAGGACACGTACACTATCAGGACACAGACTATCAGGACACGTACACTATCAGGACACGTACACTATCAGGACACGTACACTATCAGGGCACGTACACTATCACAACACACTCTAACACATACACTCAGACACACACATACTCTCACTCACTTATAGTGTACATGTCCTGATATTCGGGAAACATACACTTTTAGGACACATACACTATAAGGACACGTACATTATCAGGACACACTCTCTTACACACACACACACACACACACACATATACAAACATGCAGGTACACACACAAACACACACACACAAACACACATACAAACAAACACACACACACACATACAAACATGCAGACACACACACACATACAAACACGCACGTACACACACACACACACACACACACACACATCCACACACACCAGAAAATGCAAAACAAACTGTGCAGCGTTCCCAGTTAGCAGTGGTCAGTACAGAACACTTGAAACTGTGCAGCGTTCCCAGTTAGCAGTGGTCAGTACTGAACACTTGAAACTGTGCAGCGTTCCCAGTTAGCAGTGGTCAGTACAGAACACTTGAAACTGTGCAGCGTTCCCAGTTAGCAGTGGTCAGTACAGAACACTTGAAACTGTGCAGCGTTCCCAGTTAGCAGTGGTCAGTACTGAACACTTGAAACTGTGCAGCGTTCCCAGTTAGCAGTGGTCAGTACTGAACACTTGAAACTGTGCAGCGTTCCCAGTTAGCAGTGGTCAGTACTGAACACTTGAAACTGTGCAGCGTTCCCAGTTAGCAGTGGTCAGTACAGAACACTTGAAACTGTGCAGCGTTCCCAGTTAGCAGTGGTCAGTAAAAGTGGTCACACTGCTGGAAGTTGCCAGAAGTCACAGAGCATCACAGTGTGTTGTGTGGAGCTACACAGTAGTCCGGGGGTGTGTGTGCTGATAATGGGTATGTGAGCATCAGAACTGGACCATGGAGCAGTGGAAGAAGGTGGTCAGATCTGAGAATCTCTATTACTTTTATATCATGTGGGGGATGAGGATGCACTGCCAAAAGCTGTGTGATGCCTTCTACAAGTATCAAGCATGGCTGCCTCCCAGCAGCACCTGTGGCAGACAGACAAGTTAAGACTGGGCTTCCTCAACCACCAGATGACTCACAACAACTAATGGGAGACCATGGTTGTGGATTTGAGCGGGAGCCAAGAGATCCCCTGATGGCAGCGTGTCCCCATTCAGTAGGTAATGCTGCCTGACTCACTGCAAACATGGTCGCTTTGGTACTGGTCAGTTTAGTTGGTTGTTACATACGTCTAGTGATGCAGTTTACTGGACACGTCATCAGTGACAGTACCTGGTAGCGGGGGTCTCACGTGTTTCAACTTCAGACCCCCTCACCCAGGCGACCCGGCCAGAGTGATCAGTTCCTGTCCTGTGTCCACTGCATGTCCCTCTGGATCCACAGCCAAGGTGAGGCTCGCTCTGCGGCCTAGGAGCTGCTCAGATGGCTCTCCTCCTGCTTTGGTCATGGTCAGTTTATACTGTTTCCCATGAACTTGGAAAACTTTTTTTCCTCTTTTCATCAAATGATTGTGACAGTGTGATTTATTCATGATAGATAACCTATACATCTTCTCAAAACTTTACTGATGCAACCTTTTTTGATCCAAACACACCACAGTGAAAATTAAACCACAATTCAAGCTCACTCTGCAAACTGTGGTGCTGAACAATAGGATCAAGGGTTTGTTTCAGTTTTTGAACCTTGGTCAAGTTAATAGGAAACACATATAAGAGCAGATTTCATTCACAAGGATGTTCAATATTACTCTTTCAAATGTCACTCAGTCACTAACAGTCAGTATTGCTGCAACTCTGTCACTGGTCCCTGTCAGGTGGTTGACTGTGCACATCGTCACTGAACCACTGCTGGTTGAGTGGTTTCCTGTTAATATGGTTGACCTCTTACTTTTAGTTCACGGTTTGGACTGAAAACTCTTTACTTTTAGTGAATTATCTGTTTGGTTTGTAACCTTCAAGTGTGTCCATCTGGCAGCTCCCAGCACTGCAGGAGAAACCAACTATCAAGCCATCTGATGGCACCGGGCCCTGCCCTGCAGCCTTCGTATCAGACGTGGCCCAGTCCTGTTTTTTCTGACCCACTATTCACTGGGAAGGCCCCAGAGACACAAGATGAAAAAATCCCACCAGGCTAAACCTTGTGCACCACATAAAGGAGACGTGGAACTGCACACAGCCATGTCAAACAGCAGTGCAATAAAACACTGACAGCACACAAACACATGTGGGAATAGATCTGTTCAAACGAAGAGACGCTCCAACCATTTCCACACAAAGCTCCAGTTGCAGCCTCCACCTGCTCATCCCCGTTACTTTCTAAAATCTTACAAGTTCATTCATTACCTCTCCTCTAAAGATCATGATGTTGTGTACAGGTGACTCACAAATGCCACACTAGCATCAGTACTGAGCCTAAATCACATGAATGCAGCATCTATGTAGGACAAAGACGTCTGTCACTAAATAATCTGCATTTTAAAGAGAAAGAGTCGAACACCCGGGTTCATTTACACAATTTGATCCATAAGATCTCCCAACTCCACCGTCTGGACAGATGACCCAGATTACAGTCAAAACCCATGGTTTCAACTTATGATGTCAACTCTTTAAAACACTGTGATGATGGTCAATTGTAAAAGCTGCAGTCCTGCTCAAGGACAGGAAAGGGTTGTGGTTGTCGTCATTAAAACATAAAGACAAGAAAAGCAGCATATTTTAACAAAAACAGCTTACATCATTTTTTGCTTCATAATAATTTAGTTTCAACCACGTGCTGCAACTATTAAAGTACCTGTTGTGCTGTGTTTAAGTCCTGCTATAAATGTGAGCAGCTATCGTTGCCATCCTCATTCTCCAGCTTTGAACTGAGTCTGTTTGAAGTGTGTTGCTCCCACACTGTGTGGTGTGCAGTGGTCTGTCAGCCTCCCAAATACAAGGACTTTTTAAACCACTTCTCTGACTTTCTGGCCAAAATACGACTGCGTCCTCATCCTTGGAGACTTGAATGTTCATGTGTGTTGTCCTGATAAACCACTGGCAAAAGACTTTGTAGGCCTCATTGCCTGTTTTCATGTGGTGCAGTCTGTGTCTGGCCCCACACAGGAACATGGACACACTGTGGATCTTGTTTTATCTTCTGGTTTGAATGTTTGTAACTTGGAAGTTTGTGATGCAGTGTTTTCTGATCACATGCTGGTTTTATTGGAGGTTGTGACCTTGTCTGTAATACAGTTAAACCTCGCGCTGCTACCTGTCAGTGTTGCATCATTAACCCCTCAACTGCTGCTCAGTCCTCAGCTGTCTTCAGCCGGTCTTACTACGGTGTCACTGACGGTGTATATAACAGTACACAGGAGCTTAGCTCATGGTTTTACTCTACCTGCCCTTCTGTTTTAGACTCTGTGGCTCTGTTAAAAAACAGGCAGTCCAGGACTAAATCTGGGCCCTGGCTGAACCATGTAACTGGTGCTGTGAGACATTAGTGCTGAAGAGCTGAGCATGAATGGAGGCGGGACAAGCTGCAGGTGTCTTTTCAAATGTTCAGGGACTGTTGGTGAAACGATCAAACTGTGAAAGAAGCTAAAAGGAAATATTTCTCTGACATTATTCTAACTGTGGTGAGTCTCAGGTGCAGTTTAAGACCATTGACTCTGTTCTTAATCCTCCACCAGCGGTCTGCATGGAGTCCTCCTCTGCTGTGTGAACATCTCCTTCACTTCTTTATTGATGAAGTTGCCTCCACTCGGGCCTCAGTCTCACCCTCTGTGTACGACCCTCAGTCCCTGTGCCCTGCTCTCTGTCTGACAGGTTTGAGCCTGTGACCCTGTCCTGAGACTGTGAGTTGAAGCCTTCTGGTTCCCTGAACGATGTGGTCCCTCCTCGGCTTTTTAAAGAGGTTCTCCTCACTATAGGGTCTTCTGTGCTCACAGTTATTAACAGCAGTTTGTCCTCAGGTGTGGTCCCTGAAAACTTTAAACATGTGTTTGTCCAGCCTTTGATTAAAACCCCAGGACTGGACAGTGCTGTTCTTGCTAACAGGCTTATGTCCAGACTGCCTGTTAGTTCAAAAATCCTCGAGAAGGTTGTTTACAGACAGTTAATGGCTTTTCTGGAAGAGCATAAGATCCTCCAGGTCTTCCAGTCTGGTTTGAAAACCTTGCTCAGCACTGAATCAGCTCTTTGAACAGTTTTTAATGATGTCTTTCTGTCCACGGACTCTGGAGACTGTGTTGTTCTTGTGCTTTAGATTTAACTGCAGCGTTTGACACAGCGGACCATGAAGTTTTAATCTCTGGTTTAGAGCCGTGGGTGGTACTGCAGTGGTTTAGGTCTTACTTGGCTGATGGGACCTTCTGTCCTCCCCTGTGTCCTCCCCTGTGTCCTCCTCTGTGTCCTCCTCTGTGTCCTCCCCTGTGTCCTCTCTGTGTCCTCCTCTGTGTCCTCCCCTGTGTCCTCCCCTGTGTCCTCCTCTGTGTCCTCCCCTGTGTCCTCTGTGTCCTCCTCTGTGTCCTCCCCTGTGTCCTCCCCTGTGTCCTCCTCTGTGTCCTCCCCTTTGTCCTCCTCTGTGTCCTCCTCTGTGTCCTCCTCTGTGTCCTCCCCTGTATCCTCCCCTGTGTCCTCCTCTGTGTCCTCTGTCCTCCCCTGTGTCCTCCTCTGTGTCCTCCTCTGTGTCCTCTGTGTCCTCCCCTGTATCCTCCCCTGTGTCCTCTGTGTCCTCCTCTGTGTCCTCCCCTGTGTCCTCCCCTGTGTCCTCCTCTGTGTCCTCTGTGTCCTCCCCTGTATCCTCCCCTGTGTCCTCTGTGTCCTCCTCTGTGTCCTCCCCTGTGTCCTCCTCTGTGTCCTCTGTGTCCTCCCCTGTATCCTCCCCTGTGTCCTCTGTGTCCTCCTCTGTGTCCTCTGTCCTCCCCTGTGTCCTCCTCTGTGTCCTCTGTGTCCTCCTCTGTGTCCTCCCCTGTATCCTCCTCTGTGTCCTCTGTGTCCTCCTCTGTGTCCTCTGTCCTCCCCTGTATCCTCCTCTGTGTCCTCCTCTGTGTCCTCTGTATCCTCCTCTGTGTCTTCTGTGTCCTCCTCTGTGTCCTCTGTGTCCTCCTCTGTGTCCTCCCCTGTATCCTCCTCTGTGTCCTCCTCTGTGTCCTCCCCTGTATCCTCCTCTGTGTCCTCTGTATCCTCCTCTGTGTCCTCTGTGTCCTCCTCTGTGTCCTCCCCTGTATCCTCCTCTGTGTCTTCTGTGTCCTCCCCTGTGTCCTCCTCTGTGTCCTCTGTGTCCTCCTCTGCCCGTCTCTCCTGTGGGTCCCACGGGGCTCAGTCTTCCACGTGGCTCCATCCTGAGGAAGCATGGTGTCTACTTCCACTGTTCTGCAGATGACAGTCAAATATATGTCATTGAGAGGGACATAAATATATGTCCCTCTCAAAAAGAAGAATGGACTTTCTGTTGAACCGCTTCATAGGTGTCTAGAAGACATAAAATCCTGGATGGCTTTAAACTTTAAATTTCAATGAAAGAAAGACTGAGGTGATGGTCTTTGGTGGCCCCTCGGGACCCCCACTCGTTATATGGGTTCCTTAGCCCAGTTCATGAAGCTAACCATCACTAACCTGGGGGTTGGGATGGACCCTGTCCTGAGGCTTGTCTGTCAGATCAGCTCAGTCGAGAAAACTGTTTCTTCCAGTTGAGGCAGCTGACCAAAATGAAACCACTTCTGTCCAGGCAGCACTCTGAGACCGTGATCCACACCTTTGTAACAACACAGCTGGACTACTGTAATGCACTGTATGTGGGGGTTAGTGGCTCCTCCCCCACCCGTCTTCAGATGGTGCAAAATGCTGCTGCACGTCTGTTAACTGGCACATGCAAACATGAGCACATTTCCCCCATTTTAGCCTCACTTCAGTGGCTGCCCAAACATTTCAGGATTAGTTTTTAAATAAATCCATTAATGGCCTCGCCCCGCTCTACCTCCAGCTGCTGCAGCTTCACACACCCCCCGCTCTCTCAGGTCAGCTGATCAGCTGCTCCTGAGGCACCAGACACTAATAATAATAATAATAATATAAGCAGAAGCTCAGAGGTGACCGAGCTTCATCTGTAGCAGCTCCAAGTTTTGGACTGGACGACCACTTCATATCAGACAGGCCTCCTCTCTGTCTTTAAATCACTTTTGAAAACCCATCTTTTTACTTTGGCTTTTAACTCCCTGTCAGATGATGAATGGGTTGTTTTTTTTATCTTAATCTGTTTATTTATGGGCTATTGTTTTTATTCATATAGTTGTTTTATTTCTTTTAATCTCTTATTGTATTTTTCTTCTTTTATTCTTTTTGGTTTTTATTTATTACTCTGTTCAGCACTTTGTTCCTCAGTGGTTGTTTTCAGTGCTTTATGAGTAAAGCTGGATTGGACTGGAACATCATTAAAATAGTATAAATTGCAGAAACTCTTGACCCTGATAGATGTGGCATTTTGAAAAGTGTATTGATTGTTTATCAATTATATCTAGGGTCAGTATTTATTCATCGCGGCATCATGGTGGGTGTGTGCAGATTAACCCTCAGCTACAGGAGGCTGTCAGCTCAGGCCCAAGCTGCCAGTGTCCCCCACAACCTCCCGAACCAGAGACTCAGAGCCACGTCCACAGGGACAACCCTCACCCACTTCAAACTCTTAGAAGTGACCAGAGCAGGGCGACAGAGACCCTGAGAGGGAGCCCCACCCCCCATCCCCGAGCTCCGGCCACAGTCCTCAAGGTACAATGTCCACAGAAGACTTCCTGTTCGCTGAACTGGTGACTTTAACTTTTTCTTTCATCAACCGTAACTACTTATGCATTACTTCCTTACTTCCTCACTAGTGTTCATGCACTGTCTATTGCAGCAGTGTTCAGTTGTGACAGGTGACACAATGTACATGTTTGCTCTACAACATATATTTGAGGGGAGGATTCAAAAAGTTGATACTTCTTCCTCCTTTTCAACCGTGTAAATTCACTCTTCTCTTATCAAACACAGACTCTGCTCATTTCTGTGTTTTTTTCTTCACATGTTTGATATGAATAAAGACGAACTCACTAACTCTGTTATTTCCCCGGGGGCTACACGTGTCTCCCATGTGGGAAACATATCTGTACTGGTGAATCAGTGATTTGGATGAACCCTGTGTTCCTCCACCACTGGAGGTACAGGCACAGATCCTGGCTGTTGGACTGGGAGCGAGCAGCGGCAGCAGCCTGAGTACAAACAGCAGACACACCACAGGCTTTGAAGAAACACTCTCCCCTGTGAGCAGCCCAGCTGTGCATCCCCCAACCACAACAGTGTGTCTCATGTGTCTGTCGGCCTGTCTGCTGCCCACTGCTCAGCCTGTTTACATCCTCTTACCAGCTCTGAACCCAGCTCACTGCTCCTCCATGCTCCTCACTGCACCTCCCAGCACCTCCCTCTCCCTCACTGCTCCTCCCTGCTCCTCCTTTACACCGACACAGTCAAGCTTCCACCTTCACAGGGATCAGAGGACACATCCACCTGGAGGGAATCGCACCGGGAGGCTGTGCTCCCGTGGTACAGCAGCTCGTCTACAAACCCTAAAACCATGGCTGTAATCCCTGGTTCCTCCTGTCCACACGTTGAAGTGTCCTTGAGCAAGACACTGAGACCTAAGGCTAGCACCTTGCATGGCAGCTCTGTAACCATCGGTGTGTGAGTGTGTGTGACTGGGTGAATGAGAGGGTTAGAGTTACACGCTAACCCACGCTGTTTGGTAAAAGATACATCTCATCAGAAAAAACATCTGCCATCTGCTAAGAGATGGTATTCTTGATTTGAAAATTACAGCTGGCACTGTTTTGACATTGTTTTGACATTGTATCACTATCTCGTCCTTCCCGTCCACACAGCCCAGTTCCCTCAGCCCACACTGATCTACTCCTGTCCTCCACCAGCTCCTCCCACTCCCACACCCACTCTCTCTGTCCACAGGTGTGACAACACACTACAATAAAAAGGTAAGTAAGTAATAAAATCAATCAATCAAAAATAAAAGTAATCAGAAGGACAGTATTTCCAGGTGTGTCCAGTGTTGTGATGTTGTCCCTCAGGCTGAGACAGACTGAGACACAGGTAGCTGAGCTGAGCTGCTGACTGTCCTCTGTGAGGACGTTGTAACTTTGATCAGACAGAGAGTCACAGTCAGAGACTTCCTGTTGGATTCTCTGATGTCTTCATATCTGCTGCAGTGGATCAGGAAGTCTGTCTCTGTCTGCACTTGTCTGAGTGGACACACACAACCTGTCCTCTGTGGACAGCCAGGTCTGCCCTTGTCTGTCTGTCTCTATGTCCCAGCTGTGGTCTCTGAGTGTGTCCATGGTCAGAGTCTGTCTCAGTGTCTCAGTCCCAGTGTCCTGTCTGTTCAGAGACAACAGCCCTGAAGTTTGCTTTGTGTTGCTGTGGCAGACGTCCAACAGTTCATGTTCATGTGATGTTCTTGTTGTCTTTCTATCACTTGGTGTGTCCACACTGTGTCCACATGTCCTGAGGTCTGCTGCTGTTAGAGGAGGAGCCTCAGGATCAGCTGCTGAGGGGGCGGGGCTCTGCAGAGTGGGAGGAGTTGGACTCACCTGTTTTCAGGTCTGATAGAATCTGATGCTCTGTGTTGAACTGTCCGAGCTCAGCTCAGCATCTGTTGTCGGGGGTTCTGTGATGTTTGGACCCCACACATCACTACCATACAGAGGGATTTGTTCAATTATAGATCTGAATATTTTGAGCCAGATGCTGATGGTATATTGATGTGTGAAGATTTCTTTGAAGCGTAGAAAGCCCTGCCTCCCCTCTCTCTGAGAACACTGGCAGCAGTTAAAGTTTCCTGTGAACGTGATTTATTTGTAGTTGTGTCTGTCACACACACACACACACACACACACACACACACAGGGTACCTGACTGAACAGACATGGAAAGTGCCTGTAACCACATTTGAAAATCCTGCTCTGCTCTCCACTCTCTGGATGAAGACTGAAATCAGACATCTTTGCAGCTCAGACACCTTCACTGACATTTGAATGTGTCTTCTTGTTTCTCTGTCTCTGTCTCTTTCCAGACTGATGTCCCATTCTTTGTTTTGTCCCATCCCAACTACTCTGACCTACAGTAGTGATGGTGTATGGAAAGCTCTCGTGGCGGGACTCCACTGCATTACATACGTCATTAATAGAGGTATTTAGCAGATTGTTTTCATATTTGGAGGGAATGTCCGTGGCAATTTGTCAGTACATCTATCAGTTTTTATTAGTGAATCATACTCCAGACACGATGTAGTAAAAACGCTAAACTTGTTTTTGGTCATAATTTCAAGATATCATTAATTGTGGTCTCAAAATGAAAATGGTGGCTGTTTGGTTTTGAATTGAATTAAATTCTAAATGTACAGCCCAGTACCACCAGGCTAACCTCTGTCTCTCATTGATCAGGGGCTTCTTGACAGCCTTGTAGGACCTTAAACCATGATCTGAAAGTCGGCCACATACAGTGCGGTTGAAACACTGGACACCAGTTTGGTTTGACCACTGCTGCTGAAGCTCCCGTGATGTCATTCAGAGGTTTTCCCTGCTCATGTGGATCAGGATGTTTTCATTTCTTGCTGTAGAAACTCTTGGATGAGCAGATCTTGGTGTATCCTCCAAGCTGTTGGTTGGTCTGTATTTCTGCAGAGTGTATCCTGCTGCTGAAGGACTGTATCTGCACTTCCTGTCTGGCAGCAGCTGTCTCCTTCCTGGCTGAGAGTCTGTATCTTCACTTTCCTCATTAGGTTCCTTGTTTCATCCATTTTTGTCTCTGAAGAACTTCACATGTGCTGCTTTATATAGACACAAAGCACAGCAACAAAAATTGTGTCATACTAAAAAAGCACGACCTTCATTAGTGGATCACTGGTCCCAAAGTTTCTTATGTATTTTTATGGAACCAATCAATTTTTAAATAGTTGCTTTAGCATTTGTTTAGTATTTTGGCTGAGAGTGTAATAAAATAAATTGTGCTCGGAGTGATTCTGAATGCAATATTTTACAAATGCATGGGGTGTCTGAAAATTGTTTCCACCACTGTATATTGGTCACATTCTCACTGGAAGTTAATGTGTCTGTTCCAAGTAACAAGATGCAAACCTCCAAGTGAAAAGGCAGCCAATGAGCACTCATCCATTTATTCCCCATGCTCAATCACAGCCACTTCCCTCACATGTGTAGTGTCAGGTCAAAATGCTCCACAGTGCTCCCTGTACCATGCCTTGAACTTTTATTTTTACAATAAAATCGATGTTGTCTTCTAGGACAGCAAGTCAGATGCAATTGTGAGCTGGTGTTGTCTGGCAAGTGTGACAGGTATGTTTTTGAAACAGTTGCTATGGCGAACAATCTGTTCAGAAAAAACATGTTTCGCTTCAAATCTTATGGTCCATTAAAGGACAAGAAGCCTAAAGAGGCAAATCATAAAGGTGTAACAGTGTTTAGGGAGGAGGCGGTTGTCTGGAAAAAGCTCCTGGTATCTCTGGAGATGTTCAACAATTTTGCATTTGAGATGAAATGATATCATAATGATATGAAATTGACTTGTCAGAATCAAGAATAAAAGGTCGTGAGAAGTCGGCATAAGCCAACACTGGGGCTGAGACCAACTTGGACTCCAGAGCCCTGAAGCTCGTCTGGCACTGAGGCGTCCATGCCGCCCCCAAAGCTTGACCTGACCCCTTCTTGGACTTGGTACCTGCAAGCTCAGCCACCAACTGATGTAAGGGCTTAGCCAGCTATGCAAAACCCTCCACAAAGCGCCAATAATAGCTGGCAAAACCCAAAAAGGAGTGCAGCTCTGAAATGTGACTCGGCCGTTGCCAGTTGGCCACAGCCTCGGCCTTCTTGGGATCTGAGGAAACCCCCTGGGTTGAGATGACATGTCCCAAATACGCCACCTGCTGTTGGAAAAAGGCACACTTTTCAACCTTGGCCCTCAGCTCTTCCTTGTGGAGCCGGCCAAGCACCATCTCCAGCAGCTGCAGATGTTGCTCCACAGAGGATGAAAAGACGATGATGTCAAGATAAAGCAGCAGAGACTGACCCTGCTGGTCGCCAAACAATCTCTGCATCAGCCGCTGGAAAGTGCTTGGGGCATTACAAAGACCAAAGGGCATCCGATTGAATTCGAACAGGCCAAAGGGGGTGCAAAAGGCAGTTTTGGGACGATCTGATTCAGCCATCGGCACCTGATTGGATCCGCTGGCGAGGTCAATGGTGGAAAACCAGCGAGCCCCAGAAAGGTCATCCAAACTCTCAATGCGAGGCAGTGGAAAAGTATCCTTTCTGGTCTTGCTATTCAGGAGGCGGTAGTCCACACACAGGCGCAACTCACCATCCTTCTTCCTCACAAGAACAATGGGGGACGCATATGGACTACTGCTCTCCCGGATGACTTGAGACTCTAGCAGCTGGATAATATGAGCCTTCACTGCCTCATACTCTGAGGGAGGGATGCACCGAAACCTCTGACAGACAGGGACATCATCGAGCAGAGGGATGTCATGTGAAATGAGGTTATTGCACCCCAAATCACCATCATGGGCTGCAAAGACTGATTTGTACTTATGCAGCAGGAACCTCACACTAGCCTGCTCCAAAGGATCTGGTACTGCAGGGGTGGCCATCTGAGAAGGCACAGTTGCCACAGTTGGCCCCGCTTCAGTCACTCCTGCAGGTAAGCTGACAACCTGACCAGAGGCCTTACCTATAAAACTCACTGCGCACAAAACGAGCCCCAAACTTTGTGCAGCGGCTCCTCTGCACCAGAGCTGGTACTTATAAAAATCTACCGCAGGGAAAAAATGCGTTGGACTTTGCGGTCCTCACCACAAACAAAACAGCTGCCGTACACGGACCACACAATTCAGAAACACTACGTGGAGACGAAAAAGGAGAAGGAAACAATGAGGGGAGACACTTTGAGGAAGTCACGTTTAGTGGCTTTGGAGTGTTTTCATCTCTACCTCACCTTCTACATCTTCTACAATAAATCAAAAATACATAGTTCAAAGAGGAGCAATTAAACACATCACGTAATAAAAACACGTACAGTGTGTTTGTCTCTGCACCTACAAATACCTACTGTCACTTGTAATGACATAATTCTTTTCATGATACACACTTCAAATTGTTCTCAATTAAATGGCAAATTGGCACAAAAATGGTTTGCTATTTTGCCATATCTGACGTACGAACCCCGAATCATCAGGGGTTCACAGAGTCCAAGCTGTTTGCACAATAAGTCTGAATGGACAGAAAAA
>OOFC01050347.1:0-14037 GCA_900323345.1 Pseudochromis fuscus | reverse complement strand
GTGTGTGGTAATAAGGATTGACGACAGGTGGCGCCACATCAGTCTGAACTGTGACTCTAAACTTTGTGTTTGACAGTTTAAAATTACACACACACACACACACACACACACACACACAGCCTCCGCCATCACCACGGCCGTCGTCACTGAACATCTGACACCTCAAAGTTAAAAACAGTGACAATGTAACTTTGGAAAAATGTCATCAAATTTCTAGGTAAAAGCTTTAATGACACACACACACACACACACACACACACACACACACACACACACAGAACACACACAGAGTGAAACAGAGTGTGGTCTGATCATGTGATATCTGTCCTATCACTTCATTGGCTGCTTGGTCTGTTCTGCTCCACAGGCCACAACATAATAGGAAGTGTGCATCAATCTTTAATGTGACATTTACCACAGACACACACACACACACACACACACACACACACAGAAAACAAGCGGATGCTGTTTAAGTTAATTGACCACTTGCAAATGTTGACAGGAAAACGTTTGCAGTCTTTACAAAATGTCTGGACAGTGAAAATAAAAGTTCTGCCTTGACTCATCGTTTCTGACTTGACTGCAGCGTTTGTCATTTAGTTTATTTCTTTGCCTCCTTTTCTGTTTCAGTTCTTATACTTTTCTTTTCCTCTTCTGTCCTCAGCACTTCTGTTGTGCTGTTTAGTCTGTTTTATGCTGGCATTGATTGTAAAAGTCATGCCATCATGTTAAGTAAAAACTATCAAATGTTGAGCAAAATCAAACAATGTTGGGTAAAAAATTAAAAAAGTGTTGGTAAAAACTATCAAATGGTAAAACAACACAAAAAAATTGTGTAAAAAAAATCAAATATTGGGTAAAATCTATGAAAGACTTGACACAGAAACACTACAGAAGATAGAAGATAATCAGTGCAAGGTCAATGTTTCCTCTTTAAAGAGAAGAAGTGTGTTGTAGCCATGCAGCCTGTCTGGAGTTTGTAGCAGCAGACATAATGAAGAACATGAAGCAGAAGTCTTGTTGCTGTGGTTACCCGCTCATTCAGAATAATTCTGCCAAACACTTGTCACCCAGTCAGAAAACAGTTATTTTCCCCCCGAATAAGAAAGTAAAAAGTGAAGTCGGTGTGAAGTCGTTAATCTCGTCATGTGCAGAGGATTTCTGACGCTCCCCGCTGACTTTGATGTCAGCTCTGCTCGGAGACAGACTGAAGGCTGAACCCGGCGAGAGGAATCAAAAGGCAGGCGAGCGTCTGACTGACTGCTCCTGGATCAATGTTACGAGCCAATGACTATCAACCGGAGCCCCGTGTTCGTATCAATAATCTAAATCAGCCTGCAGTTTAATATGAGTTCATTAAATTAAAGGGTCACTGCGGTGCCTATAAAGCAGGAGAGCGGTGCATGTAGTGAACACACACTGCAGATCGATGGCTCCATCCATCCATCACTGCACTTCCATTTTTCTTTATGTCACTCTGTGTAATTTCACTGGATGTATGATGTACAATTAAAAAGGGGCTACATGCACAAACATGGCACTTGAGGGAAATGACTCCTTCTCTTTTCTCTCCACCCCACCCATCTGCCCACCCTCTCCCTCTCTCTCTCTCTCTCTCTGTGTTTTTCCTGCTGTCGCTCCACCTCTCTCTCTCCACCCACCCACAGGCACTCAGCATAAATTAGGCCCTTGCAGGTACTTGCGATGGTGATTGATCGTGTGTTGTAATAGCTAGTGTATGATCGCATTTAGGAGATTATAAATAAACAGCAGTGTGTGTATTTGTGTGTGTAAGAGAGGGCATGATGGGGGGTGCTATTGAGTCATGTATTGATCCACACACACACACATGTACAGTGGTATGGTATATTTAGGGGTTTCTGTACACACACCAGCTCCTTCCCCCCACCATTCAGCTGATAGTGTTATTAGATGTGAATTATAAGCAGGGAGAAAAGATCGTATTGTCTCATATTGCCAGCTGGTAGATACTTCCTTCAGCAGGAATTCACACTGTGATAGTCACAGTGATACATTTACAACTCAACTTATCTCTAAATCAGCTGCTAAATGTTTAAAGTGCCGGGAGTGACATTATTTTAATGATCAGCTGTAGACTTAATAATCCCATCTGAAGTGGCTCATTTTGGGATTGTGAGCCTGACAACTCTGCTCGGTTGTTAAAGAGGACCTTTTATTCCCAGCTTTAAATTTCACAGTAGTTTTTGCAGCTCAAAAAAGTTCTTGTGTCATCCTCTGTGTGAAAAGTGCTGTTTGAGACCTCCCTTACCAAGAACCTACTTTCTTCTGATTGGCTAATGTCAGGGAGCGTGACATGAGGCCGACTCTCCAACAGGTGACTGTAAACATACAAAGTACCGTATTTTCCAGACTACTGAGCGCACCTGTCTATAAGCCGCTATTGAATTTATTCAAACAGTTTCATGTGGTCCACTCTGACCGGGTCTGATGTGACGAGGCTAAATGTAGCGGCGGCAAAGAGCTTGCTAGCTTGTAAAAAGCTAACGCGCTTCGTGCCGCCGATACATGAGAAACACCGGTGTTTAAGTTCAAAGCATCGGAAAAAAGTAGCAGCTCATAGTCTGGAAAATACGGTAACTTTGTTGACTGCTGACTGGAAACTTTTCAAACTAACATTTGAGTCTGAACCTGATCCAGAATCAGCACCAACATTCACCACAAGACAGATCCCAGCAGGATGTCAGTGTTTGGTAAATCTTACAGTTGATTGTGGAACATAACAGTGGATGAAATGTTTCAATCACAAGCTGCATGTAAAATATTTTCTATGTCCATATTAATCTGTGTACATGTAAGAAATGCTGGAAAATGTTGCTGTGGGTAAAAGGTAACAGCTGGTAAAATGTTAACAACTGTACAGTATCTCTGTGCATTAGCAGTTATTCATATGCTGCAGTACATGAAATAAATAACAGTCAGAAGGGGAGACTTGGACAATGCCTTCAGCTACCAAGATGACTGTCATGTAAACTGACGATTGCATGATTTGAAACTTTGGCCGTGTGAACACCCAGGATTATAAAACTGTATTTAAAACAGCAAACATGGAAAATAATGCAATAATTAGCTTGATTATGTAATAGTTTGAATTGAAATTGACGTTGGTAACTTCCGATTACCGTATTTTCCGGACTATAAGCCGCTACTTTTTGTGGCTCAGTATCGGCGGCACGAAGCACGTTAGCTTTTTACAAGCTAGCAAGCTCCGTGCCGCCGATACATTTAGCGTTGTCACATCAGACCCGGTCAGAGTGGACCACATGAAACTGTTTGAATAAATTTAATAGCGGCTTATAGACAGGTGTGCTCAATAGTCCGGAAAATACGGTAATCACCCAGCCCTCACACACACACACACACAGAGCCACAAATACAAGGAGACGTGTACGTACTACTGCGCTGAGTCGTTGAGCTGGTACTCCCGGGCGCGGCTGAAGCACTCCTGGATGCCCGAGTCGGACCACAGGCGCATCATGGCGGACAGCAGCTCGGCGGAGTAAGGCTCCGTGTCCTCCATACGACTGACCACATCGCACACCATCTTAGCATCCGCCTGATGGGAACACAGGAGGGGAGAGGAGCAGGGAGGTTAGTAACCAACAAAAGACTCAGAAGAGGCTGTGACATTATTCACCACATTAATTATGACGCATTAGAGCAACAATTGTAAACAAACAGCAAAACATCTCGCTGATGAGCCACTGAGTAAACAAAGATTATTTGTCTGAGTGTACTAATGATAATAACGCATGTAATTCGACAGTGTTTGCGAGCGAGGGAGACAGTGCGACCTGGCGGGGAGGGTTCACCGACACCGAGGATGAAAAGAAGATAAGAGCGAGTCGTTGAGGATGATTACAGCGAACGACAGCGGGAACGAACAAGATTATGGGAAGAGAAAATAGACTGAGAGCATTTTCTGCACCCTTTGCCCTGTTTCTTCTTCAGGTAAAAAGCCTTCGCAAAGGCGTCATTTAAGGTTACAGAGCCTGAGCAACCACACAACACAAAGCTGCTGCAGTTTATGGAGAGGCCCGAGTTCAAACCCTGTTTTAATGTCATCAAATTGCAATGTGGGCAAACTTTCAAGAAGATGTTTGACATTTAGACCTGACCGGCTGCTTAAAAGCTGCAACCGACACGAAAATAAATACATAAATAAATAAATAAAAGACAGATGGAAATAGAAAACCTATTTTAAAGTTTGACAGCAGCTGGAGCTTTGACCAAGGTAAAGGATTTTTTCCTCTGTTTTCAGAAGGCCAGAGAGGAGGCTGTTGTCAGGCAGCTGTGATCTGGATCTGGGTCCTTCAGGGGGGCTGAGCCTGCTGATCAGCACCGAGCTCCTCCTCAGACAAAGAGGGCAGATAAATCAGCCCCTGATCGCTGATAAAACACTGAAGGGGAGTCACTGTGTTAACAAAAAAAGAGGCTATTTAAGTCATATGATCACAAAATGTGCAGTCAGTAGGGTGCCAAGCTGCCACCTCTGGCTCACATTGGGATATTTAAATGGATTCATTGCTTGATATGAGGTAAAAGATACAAATGGATGAAGGAAGCAAAGTTGATCACAGGCAATACTCCCGATGGCCACTAGATGCTGGCTCCAAAACACTCAGAAATCATCACTTTCAATCATAAAATAATCGATCAATTTTCGACCAGACATCCTCAAAAATATCATCTTAGGCTTCAAACAGAGGAATATTTAGGGGCGTGGTTAGTTTGATTGACAGGTCTCATCGAGCCTCATACACTGGGCAGTGTCCTTAGGTTCAAGGGTCACACCCACCTGCTCACTCCTCCCATTATATCCAAATATGGTCACTTCTGGCCCCCAAAAACCAACATGATGACATTCAAAGCATGCTGCATCCACTCTAAGTACAGTCTGTTAATTTACATGGAATCTAATACAAACACCTTTCCTGTGTCAAAGTACTTCAGAGGTTACAAAATCCTGCCTTGTATGTACGTGAAAGTTCTAAGATGGTTCCTGATTTATTACATCTCTTTGTAACATTGTAGCTTTGAGTAAACCAGCTGCAGACATCTGCAGCAGTTGATCCCTGCCCCACTTCTCTCCCTCTCTCTTTTTGCTCTTCTCTATTATTGATTTCTTTTCCCAGCACTTACACCCTACACGACCATCCTTGCTCACGGTAATAGTGCCGAGACACCGAGGCCCCGACCTTTGTACTCCTTTATCAGCATACAAAGCCACCGCTGATACTCTACAATTTGCGAGGGAGCGACTAGTGACCGCCGCAATGACTGCTTCGTCCTTAACTGGAAAAATATGAACCGTTTACACACAGACGGATGTTCACTGTGAACTTAAGATGTCAAGGGCTACAAAGCACTCAGAGCACAAATCATGTACATGTATCAGTTTTTCATCTACTATGTCCACAAATTAAGTCGGATCTCCACTTATTCCACCAAAACTTCTAAACAAATGATCATAGAAACACAAAAAAACAACATAGGATGGATAAAATCTTGACAAACCTTAAGTTTGTGTCATAAAGTTATCAAACTCACCGTGGTTAAATTACCGTATTTTCTGGACTATAAGCCGCTACTTTTTTCCGACGCTTTGAACTTAAACACCGGTGTGACTCATGTATCGGCGGCACAAAGCTCGTTAGCTTTTTACAAGCTAGCAAGCTCCGTGCCGCCGATCCATTTAGCGTTGTCACGTCAGACCCGGTCAGAGTGGACCACATGAAACTGTTCGAATTGTCCAGAAAATACGGTATCTCTAATTCAGCCCACGTGAGTTGTAGGAAGTTCTTAACGTACAAAAACTACAAGAAAAGAGCTGAAAATACTTCGCTAGTACACAGAGTTTCGACCGGTTTCTATAAATGTGATACATGAACCACTATGGCCCCTGAAACTGCTGAGTAAGCAACATGAAATACATGACACCGTGAGCACAGTTTAATATCTGTGCAACAAAATAGCTCTGAAATCAGATAATTCAGGAAACAATACACCAGGTCAAGTTTTATGTCATAAAGAATTTAATATATCATTTCTCGGCCAGTGAAATGGTATATTGTCAGGATGAGTGTTGTTACTATCCCCCTCACTGTAATTGTAGCCAGACGTTATAATTAGATTGAGCAGAGCTCGGGCTGAAATTACAATAACTCAAGGAACGATCTATTTGAGTCTTCAGCCACAGAGCCGCAGATTACCTGAGTTCAGAGATATGGTGCACGTCCCCTTCAGCACCAGCCTGATTAAAACCCACCACACACACACACACACACACCTCGGAGTCACCCTGTGCAACCAGTGCAGCCTCAGACTGACTCATTTCATTTACTGGGAGAATTCATAAAGGTGCTGAAGGCTAACCCGTCGTCATCCAGAAAATTAGAAAAAACAAAAGACGTCAGTGAAGGTTCCTCCAGCAGACAGCCGGTGATTCCCTCGTCCATACTCAAGGGCTTTGATGTGATTATGAAACAATGGGAAATACATTGTGTCCTTTCTTTCCCTTTGTTCTTCCTTTGATGCTTTTCTTCCAGCACATTCTTCACATTGATTAAACCGATTTTTGACTGCTCCTCTCTGCTATAACACATAATCACACATTTGGATTTCGATTGAATAAAGTTTGCTTGAATAGCGTTGGTTAAGCTAAAGATGATGAATCAACCTTAGAGGCCCTTTAGCGCTACGATGCTGTAACCTGACTTTATCTGGACACTCACTACCTGCAGCATGTACTTTACTGTGGCTGTGAAAACACTCGAGGGAGATCCACCTCCAACAACAATGCATCTGTTTCCTCTTTGTTTACTTTGCACTGTATGTTTTCTTTCTTTCTCATTGATTACTTAACAATTTTTTGGATGCAAGCTATGTTTTCAGCATTTTTCAAAGTGATGGGGACAAAAATCCGCCTCCATGTCCAAATATGGTCAATTCTGGCTCCAAAAAAAAAAACATGTTCGAATGCCAAAGTCCTGACTTCAATGAATTAGAAACAATATTTCCCCTTGTGCTACTTCACTTCGGCAGCACATCCCCACAGTGACGTACAAACGCTGTGGTTTCCTCGCAGCGGAAGACTAAACAAGTTAAGACTCAGTTAATGAGCAATGACAAAGTATGTGGGGAATTCCCTCCAACGTTTCAGTGTGATAAAATCTCTTTGGTTCAGAAATGATACTGAGTAATATTGTTTTGTTGTTGTTTTTAGATCTTCTCCACCAAACAATCTTCCCACAAAGAGCAATTCAGATGGAGATCAAATGTTATGAAACTACCTGCAGTTATTACAGCCTGTAATATTACACCTCTGTTTGCTGCTCTCTATCCATCACTCTCTGCACCTCAGCAACTGTCCACCTGTCTGACCTCATCCAGCCACAGGGTCTTTGTATTCAGCCATTAATGATCCCTTCATCATCATCATCATCATCCCTCTGTCACAGTCTCTTTCTACCCGACCTCTATCCACACTCATCTTCTCCACTGTGTTTTCCTGCCCTTCATCTCTCCTTCCATCTCAGCTTACGGCCATGTTTGTTTTCTCTCAGTTTTTCCTCCCGTTGCGTCATAATTCTGCATTTTACTCTTCACGCCGACCTCTTCGTCAGTCTCCTCTCTTCATCTGCTCCGTCTCCTGCTCCAACCTTTTCTCTCTTCTCGTTCAATCAGGAAATGTTCATAACTCGATGTACTCTTCTTCGTCTGGCTCCTCCCACCTTTCACCTTTATGTCAGGGACACGAGCTGCACTGTCCTCTGCTGTGTTCAACCGTGACATCAAAGACTGTGTGTTACCAGAGTGCATCTAAATTTGTCCCGTAAATTAGGATTTATTTTTATGTTATGGGACTTTTTATGAACATATTTAGTTTCTTCCTGAACTATCATCATCATCATCCATCCATCCATCCATCCATAATCCAAGCCTATACCAGCTTGCAATGGGCGAGAGGCGTGGTACACCCTCAACTGTTTTGATGGACTATTACCGTATTTTCCAGACTATAAGCCGCTACTTTTTTCTGACGCTTTGAACTTAAACACCGGTGTTTCTCATGTATCGGTGGCACAAAGCTCGTTGGCTTTTTACAAGCTAGCAAGCTCCGTGCCGCCGATACATTTAGCGTCGTCACATCAGACCCGGTCAGAGTGGACCACATGAAACTGTTTGAATAAATTCAATAGTGGCTTATAGACAGGTGCGCTCAATAGTGTGGAAAATACGGTACTTCAAGAACACATGATTGAAATAAAGATCAGTGGAGAAAATCCTGCCTGAAAAAAATCCTTGAAAATTCTTATGTTACAATCTTTTAAGGATGATAAAGATGGTGGAGACCAAAATGGAGCTACAAAAATATTACATTTTGGATTGTAATCTGCAATGTGGCCATAAACGTCACTCCAAATTAATACTGTTTCCCAAAACAAGCTTTTGTTGACTGTTGACATGTTCGTTATAACTTTATTCATCAGTCTTATATGTATATAATCTGTGGGAATTACTCGTCTTTCAGCTTGTTGCGGGACTCTACATTCAACTAGTGAATAAAAGGGAATAATGGGAACACATGTTTGGAAAGTTTACTGTATTATCTTGCTGAGCAGAATTAAATAAATGGCTTAGAAATCAGCTTAACCACACATACACATGTAATAATAAACCACAACTTACACATCCTCTCATATGCAGCACAGTGACTGTTTAAATATGAGGGAGGTTGGTGGCTACAGTCTGAAGCCTCCTGTGTCGATACAATGACCTTTAAATCCTCTGATCTCTGTTCAACACACACAGGAAGTGCTTCATTTTTTCACCATTTTTATTAAATTACTTTTGCATCAGCAGTAATGAAATAATTCTCTAAAATCCTTTTTTGTATTTTTTGATCGATTCTGTTGCTACTGTTTTTGATGTCACTACTCTGTGTTTGTAAAGATCTACTTCCTGCTTTACTGCATGTTTGTGTCCTTCCAGTCTACTGTTTACCAGCTCTAAGTCCCCCACCTGGACACTGAATAGGTAATCACCGCTGCCATCATCATCATCATCATCATCGTCATCCCTCCGACAAACTCTGCATCTGTTCCTTTCTCTGCTTCCTTACGTCTGTCGCAGCGTTCAATAGCCAATCAGAGCACTTCAGCACTTACTGCTGGACCTCTCTCTCATTGTCCATGATGTCACGCCAATCATCCCCCTGCACAGGACACCAGTGCACTCACCCACAGTTTACCTGCCTGGACCAACTATACCAAACATATATTCACTACACACACATTGATTCATGTGTGTGTGTGTAATTAAAAGCAACCAATACCCTCCTGTCTTACAACACAAACATCACCTGATGTGAACTTTGACTTTTAGTGAGAACAAAGAAATGTGCGGAAGTCGTCCTTCCTCCACTGACCACACTCACATCCTGCTCATCTGCTCTCAGCACAACACTCTGCACACACTCAGCTCCAGATGAGAAACACACTGAGGCTTTAAGATGTGATCTCATATTAGCTTGTAGCATATAAAGGAAGAGGTATATTACACATATCACTGAAGATTAAACTGTTTAATTGTAAATGGGACTTAAAGTGAGGCCAAGGATCTTACAATAAAATGTAATCTAGTTTCTAATCTGATAATAAAAATATGACAAACTGAGACTAAACTACATGTTCACAAACTAACATCCACATATACATAATATATTTGTGGATTAATGGTGTTTGCAGGATCTTTTGCAGACAAGTAGGAATTTTGACACAATGATGCCTTTCAACTTATCCAGTATATCTGTAACTACCCAGTATCCATTAGCTCCACATGTACGGCCACAGTTGTTTTGCAGGCAGTGGTATTAACTACAATCAGTTTCATTTACTTCTCTGTGATAACTTTGTGGAGGGAGCAGTGTGTCAGTGCAGGTTTATTTTATGAGGTGTCTGGGCGGCATAAATAAATGAATTCTTATCCTGTTTGACAATGAGCAAGGTGACTATTTTCCACAACAACTTTTAATCAGGCCCTCCCCTCTAAGTCTCTCTCCCTCTTCTAATCAAGGTGTCGGGAATACACTATAAACAAGACTTAGAGGGCAATGACATGTCATATAAACAGGATTTATACGAGAATTATTTAAGTATATTTTGGCTTTTTCATTCAGGCTCTCAGACTGAATAGTTATTTGCTTTTATGTAAACACATGTGACAAAATGTGCCTCACAAAATAAACATACAAGGGGCTACAATGTGAATCACTTGCCCCCTGACAGCGCGTTCAGTCCCGGGTTTTGAAGATCTGCAGCAGCGACAATGTCCACCGGCCACATTTATGCCCGAGCGCGGCGTGTGCTCTTTGGTCAGCTGAGACGCCGTCACAACCTTCCTCTCTTTAAAACATTAACCTGAAGCCTCATCATCCTCAGCTGGGCAGCGATCCCACTCGAAGGGATTTGATTTGATGTAAATGTGTTGCAGCGAGGAGTCACGCTCTGTTCCAGCCTCCTCTCCACTGCTGCTGATGCTCTGTCCTCGCTGTCAGCAGCCGCACAATGCCTGATATGGAATCAGAGAGCCACTGTGTGTGTGTGCATCTGGGATTGTGGGTATGAATGAAGGACAGTGTGTGTGTGAGTGTGTGCACAGATAGAGTGTGTTCCAGTTTAAAGTGCTGGGCAGTGGGCCACAGACACACTTAAATCCCACAGCCAAAGTCGAGGATGGTGTCTAAACAGACACTGGAAGGCACAGGGTGGGTGTGTGTGTGTGTGTGTGTGTGTGTGTGTGTGTGTGTGTGAGTGGGGGGGACATTGTGTAATAGTAATGGACTTCAGGCAAGCAGTGAAAACGCTTTCCATGTTTTTACTCCGTTCAAACTTACACACATACACAGTCGAACCGCTGTTGTCAAGGAAACGGGAGGAGTAATTATCTTTTAACCTTCGTCCAATTAAATTACCCGCTCTCATCTAAGGGGAGGTAACTGGATCCATTAGCATGCAGGCTACTGCCTCTTCAAGCAAAATAAATTAATAAATAATTTACTGTGCATATGGAAAACCTGCTTAGTTGGTGTATTTAAGGTGCGATTCATTTTTTCTAATATGCTGATGATTCACTTTTGTATGTCCTTATTTTTGAAGTGCTTTGTCATACACCAAAGTACTGGACCTGGCTTCAAGTAGTATTTTTAACATGGAGTGTAGATAGAAAAGCTAAATGGGTTTCTTTTAACTCCCTCAACCTGATGAAGTAATGAAGTTACTGAAAGCTCACAATAACCAGTTTACTTGTAAACGGTGGAGCCTCCAGTCACCGTCTTATCTGACATTTATGTAAGAGAAGCAGCTATAGACGACATGCATCTTATCTTGCATCTCCCCCTGTAAAGAGCTGAAATCATGGCCGGCTTTTCCGTTTTTGCATCATCCCTTTTGTTGTGCAGCCGTTTATCAACAGCATTAATCACCTGACACGAAATCCTGACTTTTAATTATTTTATTACAAGCTCGAGTAGTTTCGGGAACATATGCGGTTACAAATGTGCACGCTGAAGCTACTTTAATTATAAATCAACAAAATGATCTTCTGGACTGCAGAGTGATGTAATTACAGTGGGAATAGTGAAACAGCGTGGGTTAGGATGTCGTCATGGGCCGACTACAGTCAAATATGCAGCAATATGAAGTAGTGAACAAAAGACTTCACTCCTCAGTCTTACTCACATTCTGCTGCACAGTTTTTGGTGGATTTTGATTAAAGTGACTCTTTGTTTCGTTTCATCTCGTGAGAGGAGATCAAACATCGTCCTTTGTTTTTTCAGTGAACGATAAGACACCCAGCCCCAGACTTCAAACAAAATCTAAAAAATGTATGACCTGGTAAAACTTCAGGGTAAATCGTGCACAGATCCATCTGCTGCTGATCATCGTGGATCGGCTGCAGACATCTTGGTTTTAGGGTAATTTTGATAAGCAACATGAAACGTGACTTGAGTATAATTTCATTTTTTTCTAGAAAAACACAGTAAATATTCACATACTTGGATACACTCATCTGATATGATGAAAATCATTACCGCTCCACAGGCTGACCTTATTTAACGGACCCATGAAATACAATTTCTTCATTGATTTCAATTTGAATTTGAGCATATCAGCAATCAGATACATTTATTAGGTCATGGCTGCTGACTCAGTTATCAGTGCTGAAAATCATCCTGAGCAGTCCCGTGTTTTCAGGTTAAATGATTTAATATTTCCAAACAGCTGCAGAGTTAAAATCGATTGGTAGAGGAGAAATCGATCAGTGTTAAAGCATAAAGAAAGCTTGTGTGTGTGTGGTTTTTTTTAGCTAATTAAGAGAAAAGTTTGGTGAGAAAATAGAAATATGTGCACAATATAAATTAGAAAAACTTTTTATAACCTGTAAACTCACAGTGACAGTGACTCCCATCAGGGTCACATGAGGACAAAGAAGATCAAAAGCTGCTGATGACTTTATTTTATTTGTGCAGTGTGAATTTTTATATATTTATTCATCCAGATAAGACGTCTCACCACTATTTTTCTTTATCTTTTGTAACAGCTGTGGCTAAAACATGCTATTTCTGGGACTCTTGAACTCCCACCATCTACCAGAGAGGTCCAGGCCCCATTTTGGGAACAACTTCAAGTGATGAAACCTGGACATGAGTAAAGTTTGTATTTCATATCTACAGTAAAACATGCTTCAGCTGCAACACAGGACTTTAGACAGTGTTTACACCTGGTTGTAACATTGGGTGATAGGATCACAAGTCGACAGTGCACAACCACCAAGATGCAGTGAGATCTGATAACTCAAACCACATGCAGAGGTGGTCTGTGACATCATATCTTTTGGAGTGTAAACGTGTCCTGATTCGTCCCCGATAACAGAAGATAAATCATCAACGCAGGACTGATTTCCTCTCACCTGAAACATCTGGAATAACTCATACGTGTCCAGACATTAAAGGCAGCATAAAACCTCCATGTGTTGTAATAGTGAAACCGTGCATACGAGTGTGTTTGTGTGTGTTTGTTGTTGACGTCACGATGGGTATCGGCCAATCAGATAACTCAAAAAAAAAAAAGAAACATGACTGGCATTCTCGAGCAACGATCTGTTCTCACTCCCCTTTTTTCTCTCCCACCTCTCCTCTCTTTTCTATTTTTGGATTCGAGTTCACTCTTCTTCATCCTTGTTGTCAATCACACCTCCTTCTCCTCTTCATCCCTGCTCTGCCTCTCACATTCAAACCTTTATGTTTCGGACGAGCCTCACGTGACGTCACTGTAAATCCAGTGGCCTACAAAAATCCGATAGTTACACGCACACACACACACACACACACACACACACACACACACACACACACAGACAGAGTTATCTCTCGGTCCTCCACACCTCCTGTCATCTTTCTGTCTATTTTATTATTTCCTCTCATTACCATCTCTTTTCTCTCCTCTCCTCCTCTGTCGTCTGCTGCCGGAGCGAGACGCCCCACCCTCTCTCTCTCTCGCACACACATACACACACACACACACACACTCCTCCGCATCATGTGACTCTCAGCTGCAGTTGCCATGGTGACCATCCTCATTTCCCGGGAATGCAATCTTGCCACTCTCTTTCTCTCTCTCTCCTGCCCTTCCCATCCACTCTGCCGCACCCTCCTCCTCCTCCTCCTCCGTCAGCATCATCCTCCCTTTTCCTTCATCTCTCCCTCCATCCCTTCCTCGCCTCTCCTCTTCCTCTCCTCCCTCATTACCTCGTCTGTTTTCCCCTTAATACAGAGCTGAGAATATAGGATAAATAGACATTTTCTCCATCAGCTCTCCATCACAGTTCAGGTTGTGTTATGGATATAGATGTCAGATAAACACCCAAAGCATCTGGAGGCAGACACAGCACCTCCCTCACCCTCCCTCCCTCCATCCCTCCATCCATCCATTG
>OOFC01050341.1:1700-13453 GCA_900323345.1 Pseudochromis fuscus | reverse complement strand
GGGGGGAGAAACAATAGAAAATGCATAATGCTCAGAACAGTGGGATCCCTGCTCCCTCTCCACCTGGGACTCAGTGTGGAGGATCCCCTCTGACCACAGCCCAATTAAATCCTGCACACACACACACACACACACAGCTCCACGTGGAGTGACCTGCTTCCATCATGAATATGGATGTGTTGGAGGAATGCAAATAAACCCGGGCCGGCTGCAGACAGACAGACAGAGAGACGGACAGACAGACAGGCGAGCACACAGACAGTCAGCAGCACAACAAAGAGGTGGCGAGGAAACGAGAACAAAGGAGCAGCCCAGGTTGAGGCTGCACGGATGCCTTCACTTGCAGCTTTGTCACAACCAGGGAGCACACGTTACCTCCCTCTGTAGTGACTTCATGTGACTGTACCTGCAGCCTGTGTGCTGCTGCCGGAGCCTTTTAATGCACAATATTTCTGTTTTACTCTGCATTATGCTTTTATCCACAACAATAAAAAACCATCAGAGCGATAAACTCACAGCTCACTCAATCAACCCCCTCACACACACACACACACACACACACCCGGCGCCTCTGGATATCTCGTCATTTAGCGGGAGACAGAGGCTGAGGGAACGCAGAGCCGAATGTGACGATAAATGAATCACTCTAATATGTTTGGTAAATATCTGCTGCTCTCAGAAAGCGGATCTGCTCGTCAGTCAGCGCTGTATAGACCCCATAAATATTAGATGAAGCAGGGGAGCAGGCTGCCCAGAGGACCCTGGTGATCCCAGCTTGGAAACACACACACACACACACACACACACACACACACACACACACACAAAAATAGCTGTGAGAGTGCAAGCAGGGACCATTAGGGAGCATTCATGTCTGCTTAATGACTGTGGTTTAAAATGGGCTTTTCTATAGAGATGTCTTGGAGAAAAGAGAAAAAATAAACCACCACTGACGCTGGTTGTTTCAATATGAAATTGCTTTATTAAAAAGGAGAAATTGCTGGGCCGAGATGTAAGGATGCCATATGAGAGAGAGCGCGGGGCGATGCAACAGATTTTCCACAGCGCTTAAATAGAATAAGCAATAAAACGGATGGCTTCATAGATAGTGACATTTAATGCAGGAGAAGTGCCAAGCCAGACGTGGTGTACAGGGGTCTGCTTGTAAATAATTAATCTTTGCTCTTCATGTCTTCTTGTCAGTACAGACGAGGGGCTTGTATCCTGGCAACGCGCCATGGTTCCCACATGCTGCAGGGAGAGAGAGGCCCTCAGGGGGGAGACAATCTTCAACCTGCCTGCAGCAACCACACACACACACACACATAAACAAACACACACACCCGCACAGCCGTCTGCTACGTACAGGCATGCATGTGTGTAGTAGAAATGTTACTAACTAGATGTTTGCACATGTACATGCTAAATACACATGCAGGCGTGCACATGTGGGTGCATCCTTCCCCCACACGTGCAAAATAATTCATAGTTGTGTGCAAACACACATCAGCCAGGCAGCAGCTTTACCTGTACACACAGAAACATATGCAGGGATTCATGCATGCATACTGTATACATAGTAGCTAGTGAGCAGACAGGGGGAGGCTCTCAGTGCACACACACACACACACACACACACACACACAGGTCTCTGGAGTGGGGCTATTAGAGATGCTCTGATTGGTGCCTCGAACACCAGACATGCTTCACTTGAGGGTCCTCTCCTGCAGTCCTCCACATCCAGTGGAGCTCCAAAGGTCACCATGTGCTGGAATTAAACCTCTCAGTCCATCATGCATGTTTGGCAGGACAGGTACCTGGTCATCAGTCTTCATCAGGAAGCTTTCAGGCTGGAAAATGTTGCTGTCTCTGGAAGTTGAAGACGACTGTGTCTTGTTAGATGATTCAACAAGGAGAGATTTGTAACACGGTGACTTAACACCAGCAATTTGAGAAAGCATTAAAAGCATCCTCCTGCTTTTGAACTAACAGTATATTTAGTTAATACAAATGGTTACCCCAGTAAATACCATTTTCAGACACAACCTGAGATGACAGGAGACAACTGGTTCTGTCTTAAAGACTGTTTGTTCACTTCTTTAACCCTGTGTCTGCACCATCAAATCATTGCCAGAAAATTCTAAGTTTTTAAAGTGTTTATTGAATCTTCTGACAAAAAAATCAATAAAGATAAGAATAAAAATAAATGCATATAGAAATATAAAGATAGATATAGATTGAGAGAGATTTTTACACATTTTTAATTTTTTTTATTAACTCTCAAAAATATCACACTGATGATGCAAATGTCTCAAAAACTCATGTATCAAATATGATACATTTGGCATTAAAGAGTTAATGAAATCTACAGTCGGGCTGTAAGTTTGAATGAAATTTCAAAGGCCCAGAATCGTTTTGAGTGAATAAATATAATGGTTTGTATAAAGACATGAGGTTTCAGTTTGATTGACAGCTCTGGTGATTCACAGGTTGTTTGGCTCATACAGGGTCAGACCCACCTGCTCCCTTCATGTCCAAATATGGTCACATCAGGCTAAAAAAAAAAAAAAAATCCAACAACATGATGATGTTCAAATCACCAAACCAAGACTGTGAAGCAAAAAGGTTTAAAGGGCCGATCACTGGGTCTGTTGCTTGTAAGATAAATAATAAAGCAGCTGCAATGGTCTGAATCTATTCAAATTGTCGTCCTGGACACAGTCAGTCCAGTTTGTGTAACAGGAAGTTGGCTCTGTATCTAATGGTTATGATTCTAGTGATTGTCCTTTAATGGTATTAACAGTGTAACACATGTGCTCTGCCTCCATATTAACACCATCCTGAAACTGTAACTGCTACATCCCCTGCACTGCTGGTTCCTTCAGGTTTGAGGTAAAGCTTCACGGTGACTGAGGTGTAGGTGATGCCTGCCGTGCTCCTCAAACACAGCTAATTATTGACGATCACTTTTGCCTGCAACGTGAAAAACCACCACCCAGACCACAGATTTGTACATTAATGCCATAATGAGCCTGGAAATTGGGCACATTAGCACATATCTGCTAAAAGCATGTGATACCCATTTTTCATCCCATTTGCCAGAAGTGCATTCTGCCAGTATGGAGGACTATTAGTTCAGCAATTTCATGAAAAAAAAAGAAAAGGGGGGAGAAATTATGCACAGTAATTTCAGAGTAATTTCAGGGAGATTTTCTGACAAGTCATGCCACATTTTCCTATATTCTCCTCAGTCGCCTCCTAAACTGCGGCATTGCCAAAAGGTTTCACGCTCTGTGATTTCTCCAGCAACACACTCACCAAAAAAAAGAAAAAAACAAACACTCAAGGCCACCTGGAAAAAAAAGAAAAATCTAGAAACCTTGTTTGTGCAGATTGATTGCAGAGACGCATTCGGTTAATGGAATTACATGTATGTGTTGGCCTGTGTGTGTGTGTGTGTGTGTGTGTGTGTGCCTTCAGGCTGGTGCTGGTTTTGAGCTGACGAAGGCCTCCCTCTCTGGTGGGTCAGGCTAATTATTATTCTAATGGCCTCTCAGTCAGATGCAAATAGCTCTAATGGCAAAGCTACAGTAGAAGTGGGGGGAGGGAGGGGAGTGTGTGTGTGTGTGTGTGTGTGTGTGTGTGTGTGTGTGTGTGTGTGTGAAGGGAGGAGAAGAGAAGAACGATGGAAGTGCACAAAATTAGATTTGCATTTTGTTAGTGAAAAATATGCGAGTGTTTGCGTGGGGAGGGGGTTGTATTTTGTGTGTGTGTGTGTGTGTGTGTGGTTCCTGTGGGTCTACTTGAGTGGTTTTTATTTCCCTTCAGTCTGAAATTTTCACTTCAGCACCACAAACAGCGTCAATGTATTGAAAAACATATGGTTATGAAATGATTTTACCTCCGAGATCGGTCGTTGTAAAATATCCAAATTCTCTGCAGCTTCTTCCTCTTTCTGCTTTTAACAGGATTTCAAAAATAAAAGACTCGTCATTTTCTGTAGAATTCCAATTTCTGTTTGTAACATTAGTGTGAAAGATACACACCTGCCAGTCTTTGGTTCGTCACTGAATAAAAACACAATCTGTGAAAGGAGCTGAATTATTAGATTGAAATAGTCTGGACAATATCACAGATCTCCAAAAAACTAGTGATAAATGAGTGTCATGTTCCTCAATTAGAAAAATCAGTTAAAATGACTCAGGACCCCAAATACAGGACGGGGGAAAGTTCTTCATTTGTCCACTAAAATGGGCTCTTATTTTGAAAGAATTACAGTAAATGTTGTATTTACAGAATAATGCAGTAGCAGGTTTTGATCTGCTGCTCTCTGTGTGAAGTGTCAAAGCTTCGTACTGAAACCTGATAAATTACACACATCAGAAAATGAGAATAAAGTCCTGCAGGTAACAGTTCTGCACTTTAGGAAAATAAAAGCCCCAGCCACTGATTTACAGTAGATTGTGATAAACTGTACTAAGCAGACTGTTGTATTCAGTTCTCATCACATGTATCTTTTTTATTTATTTATTAAGCCAGTTTAAATGGAGAAAAGTCCTTGTTTTAAACGTCGGTGTCTTTGTGTGAGACGACACAGAGAAGAGTCGACTTGTATTGTTCAGCACTTGAGTCTAAGTTGGATTAATTCCTGATAAATTTTGGGTGAATCGAGACTTCAACTGAAAACAAAGTGACAGCAGCTCCACATCAAACCGCTCTGCTGCTTCCTCTCCACCACTAAACTTTTCCTGCCTCCTTGAAGGATTTCGGGGTTACAGTAACTTCACGATTTCACCGGGAGGATTCAGCAAAGAATGAACAACACGAAAAGAAAAGTTTTTCTAAAAAAAAAGCAGCAACTGAAGGTTGTTGTGGCAAAAAATAACTTTCTCCCTTTTTATTGTTTCACAGTTTTATCAGTAAACCACTAATGACGAACCACATGCTCCTCCTCGTCGTCAGGTAGTGACTGTTACCATGGAAACTCAGCTGGAGGCTGGAGGTCAGGTGGCAATTTTTTTAGGCTTAAAATAAGTCCGTCTTTATTTTAGTGAGAGTTACATTAGACTAACGTGATAACACATGTTAATCTGATCTGACACCAACACTCAGTTTAAAGTCTTTTATGTTGACGTATTGTTTACTTCATTCAAAGGTTTGAACACTTCACACGACAAACACCTGCTCAACAACTGCACAACTGCAACTGTAACTTCTTCAATTATTGTACAGAAACATCTTTGTTGCACTAAAAACTCATACACACTTTATTTAGATATATTGTGTTTAGTTACAGCTCATGTTTTGTTACATTTCCAGATGTTTCTATCATCAGTTTATATTTGGACTGAGGTTATATTTAATTGTTCCTCTATATATTTTTATTTTATGCATCTTTACACTCCACAGTTCAGTCTTTTGCATATATTTGTATCATTTGTGATAGTTTAGTATTCTTCTCTATAGTTTTATTATTAACATATTTTCTCTTGTAGTGTACCTCATAGTATTTCTCCATATTTCCAATATCTGTATTTTGCACTGTTAATTTGTATTTCAGTATTTTTTCTACATATTTATATTATTTTTATCTTTTCCACCTGCACTTGTTGGGATTGTCTCTGTATGTAACACAATGTGATGTCACACCTCTGTATATTCACCATATCGTGGTATCGTGGTTTTAAAAACACTTCCTGTGAAACATACTGTGAAGAAGTGATGCACCTTCCTCTCTGGTGCACAGTCACACACGTAGCTCACGTCTAATTATTAATCCCATCGCTCACTGACACATGCAGTGTGCAGCGCGGTGCCTGACGTCCAGCGGCAGGGCTGTAGTTGTCGGGAGGTGGAGGGCGTTGTGGTGAGGTGACCTTGTCGAGCTGGTAAAGCCGTGAAAGACAATGTCATCAGAGAAGAAGAGAGCGAGGCTGCACAGAGACAGACAGACGGAGACAGGGCTGCACTGTCCTCCACATCCTCCATCCTCCATCCAGAGCGTCCTCCCAGGCCTGATGGTACCACTGCACTGCACTGATCACTGCAGAGGGATGTGAGGGTTTGGTCTTTGTCACAATAAGATGACAGAGCAAACACAACACATGTGCTTTCACGTATTAATGCAAACAAATTCATTTCGCCTTGAATTTGACTAACTTAGTTTTGTTCATTTATATCAGGAGATTTATTGGTGTTTTAAGGTTTTCAAATACCTTTCCTTGTCGACAGTTTCGACAGATCTCATCCAGATGTCGGGTGGTGTCGTGCCTTATCAGCTGATGTTACTGAGGCGTGGTCAGCCTGTCAGGTCTGACAACGAAAGGTATTTGAAAACCTCAAAACACCAATAAATCGCCTGATATAAATGAACAAAACTAAGTTCACAACACATGTGGTCTGCAGCAGGTGTCATCATTTCAACACAGTCAACGCTTTGAAATGATTTCACTTCAGTGACACACACAGGACGCTGAGTTGTTGCAGCTTCAGGCACAAAGTCTGGACACAAACACAGCCTCAGATTTCACCACTCAAAAATTTAAACCATAAAAGAAAAAATGCTGGAATTGTTTTAGGAAAATTGTTGAATTGTGCAGATTTGAACCTACAATTACACCCAGAGCAGAAAAACTGACTGTTGGAGTCTGAGAAATACATTTTCATTATGTTCATTTCAACAATCTTTTGCAGAATCTCAGTCACAGCAGTTAAAAGGTTGATATTTGAAAATGATTATTTATGTGACAGCTTCATGATTTAATCCACATTTGAATCGACAGCAGATCAACACCTGCAGTTTGTCTTTTCATCAGTTTTCCTGCTTAGAAAAAAATCAAAACACCATTTTGCTGAAAAGCGAATCAGGATTACAACTCAAACTGCCCATATTCACCTCTGTGTAAAATATGATTCCCAGTCTATTCCCAGTAACCATGGTGAGGCGGAGGATGGGAACCAGCATTCCTTTAGCGGGATGGGAAGCTTTCGCCACAGAGAGGCGATTGTTTATTCAAGGTTAGGCCCGACACAGAGCGCGAGGCGGAGGAGAGGGAGGACGAGGAGCCATGTGAGGAAGAAAGGTGACAAAGAGGAGAAAGTTTGGAGAGGTTCAGCGCGAGGGTGATGGGGGAGGATGATAGCGTGTGATGGAGGAAGAGGAGGAATCAGAGCAGCCAGTTTTGGTTTCACATCAAGTCCTCTCACAGCTTGCCATCCTTAAGTAAAAAGCATATCTCCCTCTGCCAGCTCGTCGCCATTGAACCCTCTGTGGCAGGATTCAAGTCCCCGGGCTGTGACAGCTGTGGGCCCTGAAGTGGCGTTTCCCAGAGAGCCGGCCAAACATTCCTCCCTGCTTTGTGACTTACAATGGGCACAATAACTTCAGCAACAGCACGGCACTCAGCCGACGAGAGGAAGAGGAGAAGTGGTGGCTTGTTTTCTGAGAGTGTCAATTATCTGGCTGGCTATATAGCTCGCTCTGCTTTTTTTTTTTCCTCTCCTCCTTCTTTCTTTTCATTTATTTCCCTCTCCCGCTTTTTGCTTTGACTGCATCGCCTCACATTTGAGAAACATTATATGGTTTGAAATACAACACTTTCCACTTTGTCATGTGCTTGGCAGCGCTGCCCACGCATTGTGTAGGAGCTTAATTTCCATCCACTCTCTTCTTAAGTGCAACTCAATTCATCTGGAGAGGATGTTAAGGCTTCGCTCGCACAGTTGAAAGAATGCTACAAAATGAGCGCTGACAGAGAAACACAACCTGCTCCATACAAAGAGACTTCAAACTCTTTCTCACTTTGTTTTTTTTTTTTTTATTGCTTTGACTGGGTGTTAGCCAGCGCGCTCGCACATATCCTGTTCCCCTACTTCAGATCACATATCAAGCCAAAGCGTTTTTCTTCTCCTCCGACTGGCTTTGAAATGTCACATCCATCCTATCAGTGCAGGATACATTGTAGCGACACACACCTCAACACACACAGACTGACTCCTCCTACTCTGACAAACAAAGCCAGAAACCAGCAGATGTGTTCAGTCAGAAGGGGGATAACACCTGAATTTAACCTGCCAGACAAACAGGATGTTACAAACATGTTGATTTTTTAGCTAAAATAAAACACATATATCTCCATAGTAACAGCAACATCCCTCACCTGCAGCTACAGTGATGCATCAACATGGCCGCCTGATTGGTGCTTTCACCCACTTCTTATTTTCATCATCTTGCAGAGAGCAGTCTCAGCCAATAGCATCACTGCATTCACCTGTCAATCACTCTGCTGTTCATGTGATCCAGTGTGTCCACATTGTTTATGTTGCAGGACAGATCATCTGAGAAAAGTGTCTCATTTTATACTTTAGTTGGTGAGACTTTGAGCATGTGTGCAGGAAGGCCGACTGTCTGAGGTTGTGTTATGCCATCGTGTTACCATGGATACGACCATAAACATATACAGAAATGGATGAAGACAGCATGACGTCATCTGTTGGTTTGTGGACTTGCATTTTGAAGCCAGGAGTTTGGTGTGTGAACGTGGCCATGTTGGTTGTTTGGAGGCAGAAGTGACCATATTTGGATATGAAGGGAGGAGTGAAGAGGCGGGTCTGACCTTTGAACCTGAAGATACTGTCCAATGTGGATGAGACTGGACTTTAAAGCTAATCCTGCATCTAAATCTTCCCCTTCTCTCAGCCTAATATCTCCTCAATGATAAATGATTTTCAGATGGACCACCTGTCAATCAGACAAACCCCGCCCCTAACTCCTCCCACCAGATCACTGAGAGGAAGTGTTGACTTTATCTGATGACATCAGAATGACTTGTGGGGAAAATGTATTGACTGAATATTTCAGGATTGAAAATGAGGATTTTTAAACTGAAGTGAATTGTAGCCAGCATCTAGTGGCCGTCTGGAGTATTGCACATATTTGCACTCCCTCATTGACCTCGTCTTTGAACCCCACTTGTCCATTTCTATGAACAGTCTCTGGATATGAACCAAACCACCTCTGCTATGTCATGACCCAGGCGACAGTGAAGTTTTTGTTCCTGTGGTGAAATAACCAGCGATGATCTTGGAGCTGTGGTTTGTTGAATAGCAATGAAACCAAGTCTGAATCGCTCCATTTATACAAACACCAAACTGCTTTATTTACAGTGGTGGACAGTAACGGAGTACATTTACTTGAGTACTGTACTTAAGTAAATTTTTTTCAGTATTTGTACTTTACTTGAGTATTTGTTTTTTTGGAAACTTTTACTTTCACTCCACTACATTCCCAGGAAGTGTGTGTTACTTACTTTATATACAGTCTATGCTGCAATGTGTTTCAGGCAGTTTGTCCAGGTAGAGTTACCGCCGTGCAAATCAGCAGGAAGTGACCGACAGCAGAACGGAACAATAAAGAGGGAAGACAGGAAACAGCATGGATTTGTCGTTTTATGTTTTTTTAAAAATGCTATAAAGCATGTTAGCATGTTAGCATGTTAGCCTCTTGATGGGAAATTTGAAAACAAAAAAGCAAAACCGAACAGTCAACCAACAAAGTATTATCCACACTCTGCAGGAAGGAGTTTTCTTTTCATCGAAGCCCTTTCAGATTAAAATACCACATTAACAGGAAGCAGACGTTAGTCGGGGATTGACTCGGGCACTGAGAACAATACAGCAATGTACTGATATTAGAAAATGTACTTTTACTTTGTACTCTTGAATATTTAAGTATTTTTAAATGCATGTACTTTTTAATACTTATGTATTTTTAAAGGTAAGTACTTTAGTACTTTAACTTGAGTAACATTTTGACCAATAACTTTGATTTGTAGTTGAGTAAGATTTGACCATGAGAATCAGTACTTTGACTCAGGTGCTGAAGTTGAGTACTTTGTCCACCACTGTTTATTTATAGGAGTATTTATAGGAGATATAATTAGACACAGGGTAATGTACATGAGTCTTATCAGGCGATTTCTCCAATCAGGGTGAGATTATATCACATGTTCACCTATTAATGTAAAATGTCTGATATAAAATCCTCTCTCCTCCAGTGTGACTATGAGCATTCAAACCACAAATCTCTTTTCTCAGTTTCACTGCCTGTGTAGTCTCTGCTCTGATGTCTCATTAATGTATAAAAGCCTGTTTCCTCGCCTCCCGTCATCAGTCCTCTCTGTTCCTGTGACCTCCTCAGATCACCCTCACATCTCCACGCGTATATTTGGGCCTCACCTCATAAAAACAACTTGGCCCTTTGTGCAGGATGCAGTCTTTATACCTGCAGCCTGCTAATTTGTCTGCGGGTAACAGGGCTTTTAGAAAGCACGAGGCAGAGCGCGAGGCAATTTATTAGTCTAATTTAAAATGTCTGTCAGCAAAACGCTATGGGAGGCGGTAACTGGCTGCATGATGACAGCGCGGTGAATGGAGAGTGTCATGTTATAAAGGGGATACATACAGCCACTGTTTATTATGCTGGGTTTAAGACGCTGACCTGTGGGAGCGAGGGTGTGTGTGTGTGTGTGTGTGGTGGGGGTTTATATATACAAATTCATACACATATAAAAACACACACACCATCTGAATGGATTGATCACTAGAGACTCATTTATTATCCGGCGTACACCGAGCTGACCTGAAGTGGATCAGCCTCGCACACACTCTCCCTCTCTGCTATCTGTGTGTGTGTGTGTCACCAGCTCAGTGTCCTTTTGCAATGACTCACTTCTTGGCGAGGATCTCCACTGACTCCACAACACTCAGGTATCAGCTTGCTAACGTCTCACTTGTGGACAGCTGGATACATTGTTATTTCCTCTCTGGCAGTGACCTGATGCTGGTCGGACGTACTGTTGCAGGAATGAGGATGTTGTTGCTCTCGCTGACACATTGAAGTTGTATCTCCTCTGTTAAAGATCACACAAGATTTCATCATTAGGAGAAAATCTGGACTAAAAGGACAGAAGTGCTTCAAAGGAATTCACTGATTGATGTCAGTTCAAAGAGAAACCAGTAATGGCTCATTGGATGGACTTTATTGTCAAAAAGTATATTTTTATTTCTTAAATGAAAACCAGTGATCAGTTTGAAACAGGATCACTACTAACGGCTGTGCTGTGGTGAACAAATGATGGTCGGACAAAAAGTTTCACAATAAAAGCGATGGGTTTCTGTCCACTGAAAGGCTGGAGGGCTTTTAATTTGAAATGTTGAGATTGTATTGACAGCATAATGTGATGCTTTCTGCTCCTGAAAATTATATCAAGAGAGGAATCAGAAATAAAGGCCTTACATCCTACCTGTACTTTATTAATATTTACACTAATATTCCTAAGTATAAATCACAGAGTAGCACCATCACCCCTGTACTCTCGAGGAGCACTGAGTAGAAATATGAAATCAGCGTCTTGTGATTGTAGCAAGTCATAAGATAACGTGTAACTAATTATTTTGTGAATACCATGTGCTGATACATTATGTAGCACGTGACCTGAGCTCAGAGGATTTACCTTTGTGTGCGACGGCAACACAACATGGAAACTATGAAGTATTTAGAGGCTTGTTGTCCTTGGATACTTACCTCTCACCTTTACACTCTGGTGTGTTTTTAGTTGCCTTAAAACTCAGCACAGGTGCTCATGCTGAGTTTTTCTCCTTCACTTACACACACACACACACACACACACACACACACACAAATACAAAATCAGAAACTAATGAAATGTAGCAAAAAAATATCCAATTCACTC
>OOFC01050340.1:25196-44224 GCA_900323345.1 Pseudochromis fuscus | reverse complement strand
TTCTGACCTGGATCTGGCCATCGCTGCACATGAAAGAAATTACAAAAGCCTCTCAGTCACAGCAGCCCAGCTTCCTCCTGCACCGCAGCATTTGTCATTGCCAAAACAGCAGAGTTTAATTAAGTGTTGTGAGCAGCCTAGTGAGAAACACACTTTAAATTAAACCTCCGAACATGCTGCTATTGGTCCTTTTACCTTCTCAACAATCAGCAGGGTATACGGCATAAATTTCTATCTCTCGAGGGGGAAAGGCGGCTGCTGCACCTCCAGCGATTCATAAACGGCTTTCACTTCCCTGAGAGCAAATCTCTATTACACCACATTTCATTATGGCTCAGTTTGGAGCAGCAGGGAGATGAACGTGATAATTAATGTCCCCTCACATCTAAACATTTTATTTACTCTTGATGAATTAGTGGTTGTTATCATGGTTTTCTTTTTGGTCGGTGGTGTTTTTGTTCTTGTGTGCTGGTGCATCGGTGGAGGTTAAAGGAAAATTACACGGCAAATTATCTTTTGAGGCATCGAGCAATTCTGGGTACAAGAGGAGGGATTAATTCAATCCACTCTGGAATAATCGGTTGTTTCAAGTTGGTAAGCATTTTAGAAGTGCATCTTTGTTTAAAATGAAAAGATGCACCAGTGGCATCAATGGGAACAGTTGTAGAAAAAGACTGAAGAGGCCACTGGCTGTTACGTCACTAGGGTCTGAATGCCCTGGAGATTTTAAAGACACTACATATATTTTATCATTATTATTATTATTATTATTATTATTATTTCTTTTACTCTATGAGTGTAAAAATTTAATATTTATCTTGATTATTCAGCAAGTGTAACCATTGCAGCTTTTCAGGCCATTACAGTGCATCTCAGTGTTGTATAAGTAACAATCACATGATATTAGCATAAATAAAGGTAAATGCATACTGACCATGAGGATATTTAAATGAGTTTTAAAGTCTGGTGAAACTGTGTAAAACTAAAACCAGCAGTGTATTGAGCCTATAGTACCATCAGCTTCACTAACAGGAAGTCAGAAAGTATTCAGAGGTAAACTAACATATTTCTTCTTCTTCTCTTTAAATTTGTGAATTTCTGTCAAAATTCAGCTACTGTTCAGTCTACTTTAATTTTACAGATTTTTGTAACTTTTCAGTAAAAATGTAAATTTGCATGCCTGATGTAAACAAGCATGGATATCTATGTTTTTATTTTTATATATTATTTTATTGTATATATATTTTTTTTCAAATATTCAGATTTATTTTAGAGTTGACACTGTAAAAATACTAATTAACCATAAAGTGAGTTGTTGGTTCTGTAATTTGACAATAATTTATTTGTTAAATAATAAATATCTGGTGTAATTAAGGAAGTTCTCACAGTAGAACAGTTAAACTAATGTGTGTGTGTTTATCAGTTTCATTGTTTTTATATGCATTATTATCCTTTTATTAATCATTTGAAAGCCAGTGAGTACACACAATTATAAGTACAAACTGGAAACATACTATAAATATCAAATTACAAAACATTTATTCATGATGTTATCTGTAAAATGAATGATTGCTTCTGTAAGTTTACCTCGATTTGTTTGTTTATTGACAGACATCTTGTGTAATTATGGAAGTTTTACAACAATAAACAGTAAATACATATTTGTGTTTTCACTGCTTTTATATGTGTAAATACTGTTTATCACATATTGTCAAAACTGTCCAAAATTACACAAGATTAAATTCAAATATTTTAATCATGTAAAATTACTATTTGTGTTAGTTTCTGTTACAGTCTGTGATTGTTGTTTTTTTTGCATAACAGTAGACTTAAATATCTTTGCAGTCAGTTAGTTTGGAGTCATGATGCGTGTGGTAGAACTCCATGTACTTTTTATTAAGTGCTGCTCCTTAAAGTGTTAGTATGACTCTATTCAGCCTATTGTATTGAACATCCAGCTTCCCCTGCAGTCCAAGTAGTTAAAAACCCTCCAAAGTCTGGTGCCTATATAACTTCTAACAAGTCGAGCGCTGGCACAAACACAGAAACTAATCAAACTCAGTCCACATGAACCTTAAACAAAGGTAGAGGTACATTTCTACTCCTGTTGGATGACATTTCCCTGTCCTGCTGTTGCCGCCGCTCCTACGTTTGAGTGATCAGACAGCCATTACAAGGTCCAGGTTTATTAGCGAGACCACATCGCCTCCCCCGCCCCCCCGATGAGAAGCTCGCCACCGAGCTAGAGGTGTAATTCTCTACAAAAGTGTGTCACGTTTAACTATGTTGACTGATCCACACAACAGCTGGTGGAGAGGACCTCTCACACCGCTGTGCAGCAGCCCTGCAAGATCTCTGCAGAGACACCACAAGTCCTGACAGGAGTTTCATAGCTGTCCTGTTCACACCGGAGCACACAGTCACCTCCAACATGACAGCTTCCAGGTGCTAAATTGGATGAAGCTGAGGTGTCTCTTTAATTCACTTAGTATGTATAGAAACAGCTTCAGTTTACAGTATAATGTAGAAGCTCATGTGTAATTGTGTGAATGCTGATTCAGCTTTTAATAATTTTTTCTGTACAAGTCTTTCTTGCAGTTTTGCTTTGTTGGGAGGAAATGATCAGAGTGCTCAAGTTCCCCTTCAGCTACAGACACTATTCAAACTTTACACAGGTCACAAGACTAAAATATTACACCTATATCCAGATTTTACAGTTTTTGAATAAACCACAGATTCTGTTTTTTAATTTTTTTTTTCAGCAGTGCTCTGAAATGATTCCAGCTTTCAGCATTAAAACAGCACAGCATCTGAAACTTCATAATAAAGTTGCATTTATACTGGTACCTCCTCGCTTTGCCTCAGATCAGCCCGCCTTGGTTGCATTTACATTGCCGAGGATAGTCCCTCCTCCGTGTAGCTGGCCGTCATTCGTGACGTCATCTTCTACGTGACACACAGGTTGGAGAGAAGCAATGGAGGAACAACTGCTGTTTTTGTCTCAGTCTCTGGCTGTTTTTCACAGCAAGAAGAGGATTTTGTTTTGTTTTGAAAGGTTTGCACCTCATCGTGCGTCCAAGGGGCAGAATTTCTGACAGATGCCATTTGTTTTCTTGTTGTTTGAAACACGTCTGCACAGTTTGGCGATGATTTAAAAATGGCGTGTTTGCAGGGACAGATTACGTGTCGTGCAGTGATGACGCAACAACACAGACTTTACTAAGGGGTTTAGTACCTGCTCATGCCTGGCTGGGTACTTTTTTTGGAACCACTTGAGAGGAGGTATGAAAAGTTGTACCAGGTACCAAGTTCCAGGTACTTTTTTGCCAGTGCAAATGCGCCAAAACCGAGGCGAGGCGAGGCGGTACCAGTGTAAATGCAACTTAAATCTACTTGTTACCTTGAGTTGTGCTCTTTAAGCTAACCTGGGAAAGTAAAGTAAAAATCAAGTAAAAATCCTACTTACCTATTCATTCTTTTCGAAATTTTGTACAAGTTACATTGAGTTCAGTTCAGTTGTTGTATATTTGATGATGTTTCATAACAATTTAGCTGAACACCTGGGATGAGATGTTTCCCACATTGCAGTTTACAGTACAAACGCAGGGGAACTGAAGATACAGTCAAACAATGTTTTAATAAATATCATCCATCAACTACCGTATTTTCCGGACTATAAGCAGCTATTTTTTTCTGACTTTGAACCCTGCGGCTTAAACACCGGTGTGGCTCACATATCGGCGGCGCGGAGCTTGTTAGCTTGTAAAAAGCCAACGAGACCTGGTCAGAGTGGACCACATGAAACTGTTTGAATAAATTCAATAGCAGCTTATAGACAGGTGCGCTCAATAGTCCGGAAAATATGGTAATCGTTAATGTTCTAATGCAGCATCTGTGAATGAGCTTTGTGCCACAGTAAAAGTAGAAAGCACTCAGCGAGCACACACCTTTGAAAAGACACAATCGTAGTCTGATGTCCACCAGAATGTCTCAGATTGGAGACATGATCATCCAAGATGTGACAAAGCTGAAACATTTCACTGTTTACAGTTTGTATCTACTACTTCCTCTTTCTTTTCCTTCCTGCCTGGCTCATAGATGCAGTGGAGGGTGTTTTACTGCCCCCTGCTGCCATTTCTTTGGTAAATCAGTTACAAGAGATGAGGATTTTTCAGGATATTTTTTGGACAGGATTGTTTGATCTTGGCTAAAATTGAATCATTTCTTCCTTGGTAATATCCAGTAGTAATGTTGCACAGGGCACTGGTAAAAATAACAAAAACAAACAACTAATAAAAACAGTAACCTCGCAGCAGGTAGTTTATGTTTATAATTGAAATAACCAGACTGACGTAATCCTGCCATACTTGCAATATTTGTCTTGACATAACTTATGACTGCAGGCTTGGCTGTTTGTTTCTGCAGCTAATTGCAACTTAGTTCATGTGAACACTGTACTCTGTCCTCTATAATAACTTTGAGATTAAAGGAACCGTGCTTTACATCAGTGGTAAATAACTAACTTCCCCCATTTCACTGTAACAACGCCATGTAAACGTATGGGAACCCACTGAGGTCAGAGTTGGATCTCTTTAATCGTTGATCATTTAAGGACGCTGCTCTGCTCTTCGTCGTCGGATATGATATACGATAGCTGGTACAGCCGCTGGTTAATGTACACTATTAGCTCTGTATTTAAACATGATAATGTAATTGATTCGCAAATTGATTTATTGATGTTAATTCAAGTGTTTCGTGTATTAATCACAGCAAAGAAATTAATTTACTATATTTTATGAGCTGTTGTGCGATCAACTAATGATATGAATTAATCAACTTTAATAAGAATTCAAACACTATTGTTTGCCTAATTTGTCACTTGGTTAGAGGGAGGATGAACAACGGCCTCTTGATTTACAGCACATAACTCTGCTGGACTGTTTCAGTGAATTATCCTGCTTGTTTTAGGGATTAAACACTCTGTTATCAGTTTGTCAGGTACACCAGGGTCGAGCATTTAATTACACCCTTTACAATTTAGGGCACTCCACAGGTCAAGGTACCTATCACACTTTAATTAAAAAATATTACTTAAAAATATATTTGGATTAAGATTCTTGTTAAAAAAAATTAAAGACAGAAAGTATAAGATGCAGTTTACATCCACAACCTCACTGTTTTCAATACCAAAAAGAAAACTTTATTCAACCAGCGAGTGTCCTGATCATTGGTTTTATAGAAAAGATAGAAACCATGATGTCACCTGTTGGTTTGTGGACTCATTTGCATGTGGCCATGTTGGCTTTTTGTAGCAAGAAGTGATGAAGGGAGGAGTGAGGAGGACACTGGCCAATGTGTATGAGACTGGAGCTCAGCGGTGAATATGCCTCCAAACCACCTGTAACTCATTGGAGACCAGACCTGTCAATCAAACCTATCACGACCCTAAATGAAATAAATGAGGCTGTGGCTCTGGTCCTGTGTTGCTGTGAGCAATGCTGCAGTACGTGAAAACCTGGACGTGAAAAATCTAAATATTTTCAGGATGCATCGGGTTACTATTAGGGATGGCTCGATACCACTTTTTCAGATCCGGTACCGATACTGCAATATTGAGGAACATCCGATACTGATACCATTCTGATACCGATCCAACACCTTCTTTTTGTCACTCTAAAAGTTGTTATTAATACGTTTATGGATGTAATTTTCTAACATCTAAAAACATCACATCACATGACAACAACTTAAATAATATCGACATAGTTATATAGACATATACATAGACAGACATAATAATTATGTCTATGCCTGGTACCTCCTTTCCTGTGGCTCCAGAAAAGGACCCGGCCAGGTCCTAGCAGGTAGTAAAATCTTACTGGTCGGACTCCTCACAGCGTCATTACGTCATCACTGTGCAGCACAGAACATTTGTGCCCGCAAGCGACACAATCTGCACAGTTTTAGTCAGAATAGCAAGTTTTGTGGGAAAATGTGGGAAATGTGGGAAAAAACACTAAATAGACCAGTTTAATGTACAATAACAGCACTTTAGTGCAATGTTAAAATTTTATTTAAATGCGTCAGCTGAAAAAAAACGTAGCTCTGAGCGCCCAGTCAGTCGAACAGCTGATGGAGGTCGTAGCAGAGCTCATATCTCCGAAAGCGTCGGAGCAAGTTTTTAAACCAGCTGTGCGGCTTCTCTGTTCGCTCTGGTCACTTGAAGAAAACGGCACATGGCAACTACGGCAATAGCTCACCTGTGTTTACAGCATGTCATGCAAGGTGAAGTTGAGGATATACGAGATAGTTTGGGCTTATGGATCAGATCAGACAGGTGCTAAAAGAAAAATCCGATATCCGATCCAGGCCAAAATGACTGGATCGGATCGGACCATCCCTAGTTTCTATGACAACAGTCTTGTTTCCTGACAGCTAACGGAAAAAAACAAAAAACATTTGTACGTCCCACTGGCAGTCTTCAGGACAGATTTTTAAAACAGCGTGTTTTCAGCAGGGTGAGCATTTTTGACAGATTATTGAAACAACACTTTACCTCATGATTTTTAAACTTTTCCCTTGTGTAGTGTGAACACCCAACAGTGTAAAACTGTATTTACAACATGGAAAACAGAGGCGGTCCTCTTTAATTGTTTGTTTCCTGTTGTATTTTGTACAGCTCCTGATGTGTTTTTCTCTTTATGTCTCAATATAAACTCAAAAGAGAAGAAAATGGTTGAAAGGGTGAGAGTCAGCTGACCTTAACTGTGACCTGCACCTTTCTGTTTCCTCTTTGTTTAGACTGGGAAACTTCAAAATGCAATAAAACTGTGTTGTTCTTTGCTTTGAGTAAATTGTTGTGCACTCCAGAGAGCCATTTAAGTAGTTCATTAGTGGCTGTGTCATGTCTTTAAAGTATTGATCTCTCCAGTCAATGGAAAAATAACAACCCCGGTTATAAGCTACTTGTCCATAGCGATGGGCAACATAAATTATTTAAAAAGGGCAGATTCACTGCGGCCATGGAGCCATCAATCATAAGATATGGCAATGACAAAAAAGCTGTGCTTCATCCGTCCCTCCCTATCTCCTCCCCCGCCTCCCTCCTCCCAGAACAATTCTATCAGCCAGGTGAGTGTGAGGAGGCAGGATGACCCGATGTCACTCACATTGTTGCCTCTGCCTTTGAAGGACTGGGCTCGGCTCTCAGACCCGGGAATGGGATGGCTAAATGGATTCTGTGTGTTTATACCTCCGGCCTCCACTCCCAGTGCACACTTCAATTTGTCTAACAATAAAAAAGGTGGACAGAAGGAGTTGCAGTTCCCCCCAAACAATGGATGAATTTTTTATCGAGCGGTTGAATTGAGTTGCGAGTGAACAATATTTATATTCATAGGTGTTTATTCATTGGTGAAGAGGGAACGATACAACAACTGTTCGGGCTTATTTTTTCTTATCCTGTTTTACCCAAAGAAGAACAGGATTAATGAATCATGACTCATGACTTTCTGTCCTCATTATCACAGTTTGTACAAGATACAGTTTGTACACAGTGTTACAGTACACACTCAGATCAGCAGTTCATCATGAATCAACACATTTTCTTGTTGTTGCAAGGGTTTTTGTCTCATATTAAAAATTTTGTTGTTTTTTTTTATATAGCCTACAGAAAATATTAATAAAACTACAAATATAGAATGAATTTACATGCCTAATGTAGAAGATGGAAAAAACGGTAACTGCCAATAAAGATAAGAATGTAAAAATTCATTTTTTGGATTGCATTCTCAAACATATTATGCTTTCACATTTATTGTTTAATTTACCAGATAAAACTGTTACATTAAAGCTTAATACCATAAATAAAAAATATAAGTCATATGTAACTGCGAATATTTCTAAGATTTTTGTGAATTTCATGCATTTTATTCTTAAAAAATCTGTAATTATACAGACTTGTTTTCAGTGTTTTTTTTACAGTTCTATTAGTAAATCATGACACTGTCAGTTTATATTTCTAAAAAAAATCACATCAAAAACACTGTAAATATTGTTATGAAATCATAAACAAGAAAAAACTGTAATTTTAAGGATTTTTTTCATTACATTTTGTAGATTTTTTTCTGTATTTTAATTTAAAATTAAACCAGTGAGGGGGGCTCTTTCTCAGGTGGTAGAGCGGGTCGCCTGTGAATCGTAAGGTTGTGGGTTCGATCCCCACCTCCTCCTGTCCACATGTCGAAGTGTCCTTGGACAAGACACTGAACCCTAAGTTGCTCCCAATGGTGGCTAGAGCCTTGCATGGCAGCTTGGTAGCCATTGGTGTGTGAGTGTGTATGAATGGGTGAATGAGTTGCATTGTAAAGCGCTTTGGGACCTAGCTTAGGTCATGAAAGCACTATATAAATGTACTCCCATTACCATTTACCTTTTAAAAACTAATGATAAAATTACAAAAATGGGCTATGAATTTACATGTCTAATGCAAAATAACATAAAAATCCTGTAACTGTGAAATTCCTCTTTTTCAGACTGTTAACTAAGAGATATTTTATGTAATTATGTAAGTTTAAAACATTTAACATGTGTTTATTGTTTTTACATGCATAACTATCCTGTATTAAACATTAAAAAGCTACAAATTACAGGAGTTTGTGTTAAATACAAGCACAAACTCTATTTTAATCATAAAAAAGGATGCTCGGGATTTTTTTTTTTAATATGATTTTCAGTTTTTTTGGTGCTGCAGCAGCTGGGAAATTGTATTATATCTTATACTTTATTTTATTTTATTTTTCAAAGTGTAAATCAGTTCATTGGAAATGAGAGGATTAATTAATTAATTAATTAATTAATTAATTAATTAACACTTTTTATTATAACATTATGTGAACGTTCCTGCTGTACATACAACTCTTCCTCTCCACAGCAACTCGTGGCCATAACGTGACATAATAATCTTGACTCTAATATAAATCACGGTCCATCCCCAAAAAAATGAACCCACAACCCCATGAAGATTTACCTTCATCATCAGAAAAATGCAGGAGCATCCTGAATAAAGCCATGAAAAGGAAGCCAAGCAAATAAAAAACACAGGGAGACACTTAAGTGTGGCAGACGTGTCTTTGAGTTTCAGTTTCAAAACCCAACTTTGATTAATAATTGATTATACAAACCCCGTGCTACATGAAAGGCAGGAAGAGGTGCCATTCTTGTGAACGGCCGGCCAGTCAAACGGCACTTTGTTGTTTCAAATGCTTTCCCCCTGCATATGGCTTCCACGGTCAGTCCTTTAACTCTCAGCCCCGGTGCTGTGCAACAAAGACGAGGCTGACAAAGTGCCGGCGCTGCCCTGATGAAACCAGACATGCAGGGATATGAATGACTACATCTGAGGGGTAATTGCTGCTGAGCAGGAGCCTCCTACCTCGTTTCATTTAGTCTATTAGCAATTTATGGCCGGTCTCACTCGGCTCCGCGCAGGAGGGGTTTGATCTAAATTCTCATGAGCTTTTTAAGGTGAGGCTGGGACCCAGTGGAGAGCCTCGAGGGGAAGAAAAGGGGTTTCACTTACCACTGTTTTAATTCTCTGTGGCTTATCATTAATTTGTTGTCACAGAAGAAAGGTGAGCATCACATAAATCTAATTAAAGTTAATGGGATTATGAGGACATTCTCTGAGACTCTGAAGTCCTGGTTTCTAGTTGTTCAGGAAACTAAAAGATTGGTCCTCTTTGTGCCTCCTCACTGTTCTGCCTTTGTGACTGTTGAACTGTGTTATTTGTATGTATAAAGTAATGATGATAATCCACTTTTCTTGACTGATTACAGCAGATTAAAGCAGTTGTAATAGCCAATATCAGAGCAACAACAAATGTCTAAAATGTGACTGTAAAAAGTATAGAAAGGTAAAATATAGAGTGGTACAAACATTAAATAACGCTCATATCAAGAAAAGCAGTTACGCCATCTTAATATTTCAGACACTCCAGTCGTTGTTCTTCGCCTCATGGTGGTCAGAGGTTCCTTGTGGGGGTCGGGGTGGGGGGTTTCAAGCCAAAGGCGAAGGTGTTGGTGCTATCAGAGGCCCTGCTGGCTAATGCCTGGTGTCAGCCCCCCGCTGACAGGGATGCAGATCTGGATGCATTTGGGTGGGGGGTTCTGACTGGTCCAACAACAACAACACCACCATGCAGAGCGGCAGAGCAGGCAGGGCTAACTCTGTGTGATGGCTTCACGCCGCTCCGGCCCCGAGACGATGTGTACGTGCTGTAGCCCAGAGTCTGATCTGTTTTTTTGGTTTTTTAGAGTCAGAGGTTGTTTGGGTTTAACAGCAAAAGAGATTAAAGGGGTGAGTTTAACTGTGAACAGTTAACAGGACGTTTGATTTCTGATAATATTCCTCTTCCTGGATAACTTGAATTTCACCATCTATAACTATATCTGTTCCTCTCTGCAGGTACAGTTGATGAGACTGGTGCTGTGTTAGCAATTCTTAAAACTGGTAAATTAGTCAAAAATCTCTCAAGGTGCAATATGTTGGTTGTGCATCTTCACATTTGAGGCAATAAAAGACACAAACTGTAGAACCAGACAGGACCATTGTGTTGTTGGCTTTGAGAGATCACAGTGTTACAGTGTACACTGTACTGCAACTTCTTCATTGATTAAGTTGTTGCTTGGCTTTTACACTGATTTTTTTTTTTTTTTAAAAGAGATTTGTTTTAAAATAAATTTAGAATGAACCTACATCTCTCATGTAAATTTCAGTTTTTTCCCCAAATAAAATAAAATTCATACAAAAAAAATCTTGTTAAATTACATTTCAGTTTATAATATATTCATGGGTAGGCTTTTCTTATTTCATAGACGAAACAGTTTCATATACAGTAATATTAGTACTGTTTATTATCCAAAAATGTCATTAAAGAAACTATAAAATGAAGCATTGGTTCTGTAATTTGATTTTAAGTTGGTTATTCTTACAGTAATTAAATTAGTATTTACTTTTTTCACAGTGTATGAGCTTACTAAAAGAGGCTGCATGATCAGTGTATTGTTGTTTTTTCTTTTTCTAATTGGAAAGAAAATAGTTAATAGACAAGATGGGTGTTGGTACAGTAGTGCACCGAGAGCCAATAATATGTCATTAGCATTTCTTAGCTGGAACATTTAAGTAAATAAAGGAGCAACATAAGATGATATTTACACGTTGATGCAACTTCCTGAACACAGGGAATAAAAAACAGCCCAGGCTGTACAGTGCTCTTTATTCTTGCCTCCAAACCCCCCCTGCAGTGCCGGACCATGAGGCTCCGGTGAGTGACAGGTCTGGTGTTTGCGGTGAAACTCTGTGTGGCACCTCCCTCCACGGGGGGACTCTGAACCACCAGCCCACAGGAGCGACTCCCACTGGGACGGCCGAGGCCTCGCGCTTCCTCCCCTGGACGACCTCTGACACACCCAGTTTGCGCTCGGTGGCCTTGAAGAGGCAAGTCATGGGGATTTCTCCCCGGCCAAGCAGCAGGTTGTAATTGATGTGGCAGAGACGTCAGCGCTAATCTTTCTGCTCTCTGACGGCCCACTCTGTAAAGCCCCTCATCCACTCCACTCCGAGACCTGCAGCTCCAAACCTCGGCACACTGCTACCTCGTCAATTAGATCTACCCTGTCTGCTCCCTGTTTTGTGTATATATATCTCTGGTAGACACCCAACATGTTCAGTTATCTACCACGGCACATTCAGGGTGATTTCTTAATGCCGCCGCGTGCTGCTATCAGCAAATGGAAAGCTCAGCTGATATCTCCTCCCGCACTGGGCTCACTGATTATACATGGAATGGTGGGTACACTGTTGATTTTCATATTTGTATGGAGGATTCCTATCTTCCTCTACATACCTTGGGTCCCACAGTGCATATGGATATTCTAATCACACCGTTGTATATTCTGTAATATACTGGGGGATACCATTACTAATTTGTTTAAAGGGGTGTGAATACAGTCTAGTGCAAAGCGTATCACGAGCGTCGGTCGGCTGTGTGTTCACTCATCCTTCAACAATGTCAGATACTTTGCTTTAGAGGACAAAACATGTCATGGGAGGAGGAAACTACTCAGGACTGTCAGGGATACAGAGAGGACATCATTGCTGGTTTTAAACAGAGACAAGACAGAAACAGACCAACCGGGTATCAAACATTCAAAGCTCACTGAGCACAGGGGTCGCACTGTAGGACACACATTGTAATTTCATAGATATATGGTTGTGTTTGGTCTGTGTAGTTTTGATCACGTGGAGAAAATAATACTTAAAGGCCGGGTTTGTCTTGTTTTGATGTTGGCAGCTATGAATTTTTTACTTTATCTGATTTGTATTTGGAGGGTACCTTAGGAAAAGTAGTGGTGTAACTTGCATTAGTGAGAAACATTTACTGTAAAACCTCAAACAGAGGCTTTTATTTACCTGAACTTCAGAAGATAACCATTATTATTTGAGGCAGACTGTATGTACGACTTTATTTCTAATTTCCTCTGTTTAATTAGTCAGATTTCATCTCAAAGTCTCGTTTTGATGCTTCAAATGTGATCAGAAGTGAAGTTCTGTTATTAAACTAGTACAAACAGCTCCTTCCTTTAAACATTTCAAAATAAAAGCACAGTACTAGCATTTCAGACAACATAAATCTGTCATTTTTAACAGGTTTTATTGTGAAATACCGTATTTTCCGGACTACTGAGCGCACTTGTCTATAAGCCGCTATTGAATTTATTCGAACAGTTTCATGTAGTGCACTCTGACCGGGTCTGATGTCACGAGGCTAAATGTCTCGGCTTCACGGAGCTTGTTAGCTTGTAAAAAGCCAACGAGCTTCATGCCACCGATACATGAGCCACACTGGTGTTTAAGCCGCAGGGTTCAAAGTGTCAGAAAAGAGTAGCGGCTTATAGTCGGGAAAATACGGTATTTGCAGGAACACTATGTTTAATTAATTCAGCCATGTTTTCCCCCAGCCCGTGTTTGTGGCCACAACCCAGTGCATTATTAAAGACCCCCTTTTTTTGAGGAAATATTGTAATTTTTCAATTAATGGCAAACAGAAAGTCCATTGTACGTGATAGGTTAACTTTTTGAGAAAAGCACGACCATGCTTTCTAGATTAAGGTTGATACCACTATCTTTTTTAAACAGTAAATATGAATGTATGAACATTGTCAGTTAGTTTGTATAAAAGTTTTGAATGAGGAGTTCAGTCCTTAAGTAAGATCTGCCAGTTCTAAAAACACCTTATACCTTATTTATAATCTAAGAAAAAGTTGCCAAACAATGACTTAAGTCTTGGACCACGCAAGTTCGTGCAAAATTTCAAGCTGTCGACCACCCATAAGCATGCACAATGCATATTGATCATGATCAACAAACTCTACAACTTCCCACGTTTTGGCAAGGATGCGCATGTGCCATATGGTGTCCGCAGGTCTGAGGTACAGTGTGTTGGTGGTCGTGGAAAAGAAAGATGCACAGCTCCTGCAAGGAGGACACACGGTGGAAGGAAGTTACCTGCATGTGTGGAGGACATTGGACGCATGGGCATCGCACCTTCGCTGTGTTATCTGCACTTCGCGCCTGTCACACGTCTTCAGTACTATCTTTACGAAGCACGCATGTCCAAAATCTCACCTGTGTTGGCAAGGACATTTCATGTCACCCTTGCAAGGTACATCGTGGGAGTTTGTAGAGTTTGTTTATGATCAGTATCCTCCGAACGTGTTTACAGGTGGTCTGCAGGCTCGTAACTTCACAAGATGCACTTGTGTGGTTCTTCTGCCTATATCTGAGTTTTGGTATCATTATCTGGGACTAATTCTTCTCAAGTCTTTGGTTCTGCACTGCAGGATCACTCTCATCTCTCTCTGCTGTACAGTACTGTAGTTTGTTTTGTTAGTGGTTACATTGAGAGCATGTTGATATTTTGTTGAATTAGTAATAAAATATTAAAGCTCAGAATATGAAAACTCAAGTCACAACTTTTTATGTTTTATGAGCTTCCATTTACAAATAGTCTGTCCAACTAATGATTTCAGAATATTGATAGTTATATATATGAGAGACTGTAACCGATGCACACACCTCATAATTGTGATTACAGTGTGATAATTATAAGGAATCTATCTCATGAATGTAAGATTCTACATTTACTTACAAAAAAGTAATTGTGTCATTCTAAATAAGTCTAAGTGTGGATCTTTAGAGGTTTCAAGAGTTGGATACTTTGATTAGCAACATTAATTACCTACAAAAGTTATTAATAACTCACTGTTGGAGACAGGAGTTTGTGAATGTGAGAGCAGGAAGGAATAGCAATAAAGTTTCTTTTTAAGTATTTTTCATTGACAAACACTAGTTAAATTACATCTACGTCTTTTAACCATATATAACTGTATATCTCTCATACACAGGCAACGTTCATATGGAAATTTAAAACAGTAATACAACTCCTGCTTTGTAATTGCGAAGTCAGTACAGAAATTCTCTATAGATAATTTCTCTGTTTGTTGTCCAGATTACTGACATTGCATAACATAATGTGTTGGAGCATGTAGAAATCTATTTTTAGAGCCTTTACTTTTGAGATGTGCCCCTCACCAGAACATAAGTTATGACATTTTGTGACTAGTCCACTGTGAGAACATTTTATGAAAGATAAACGTTTCTGTAAAAACTGTCTCCTATATTTGGTGCTATTTAATATTCTCTTCTTGTTATTCTTGGAAGACGCTTGATTTGAAGCCTATCCTATACATTATGTTACTAAACAGGACATGCTCTCTGCACATCACAAAGATAATACTCCAACCTCAAGGGATTTATTATTTATATAATTACTATGACTAAATATTCCAACATAAGACTTGATTATTTTGCAGGAGGGAAGGTCAAGCTGGTGAGAAAAGATGGGAAAAGCAATAAACAGAGTTCTGATCAGGATGCATATAAATGTATCAAAGAGAGGCCCATAGAAAGCCCACGCACGAGGTTAATCTGCTATGACTGTTGAAATTTCCATGATATGCCAGTTGAATAAAGAATTACGATGGAAAGCACCATGCTGTTTATCCAAACTCTTCCTGTTTTTCCACAATAAGAGCAGGAATAACAGACCTTTATCAGAGGTACTACTCTCTTATTTCCAGGACATTTTTTTGGCATCCCAACTTATATATTCACAACAGCATATAATTAGGAAAAAATAGCATTTCACAGACTATGCCATAATATGTATAGAATTGTATCATATACAGAAATGTTACACTTTATAGTACGCCATAATAAAAATGTTAGAATATGAGCCGCTACGTTAGCATAAACAAGATCATGTTAGCTACTGCTTTAGCCTAAAGAAGATGATGTCAACCGTTACGCTAGCTTAAACAACATCATGTTAGCTACTGCTTTAACCTAAAGATGATGATGTCAGCTGCTACATTAGCTTAGACAAGATAACGTTAGCCATTATATTAGCCTAAGCCACATAACATCCTGCAGTACGTTAGCCTAAAATAGATCAGTTTTCTTTTCTCTTGTTATTTACCAGAATATTTCACTTGTTTGTTCCAATTTTTATGAGTTTTTCAGAGCTAGTAAATAGGTCTAAAATAGATTTTTAGATTTTCCTGAACACATGGGAACCTACTATTTGTAGATGTACAAATACATAAAGACTTCAAGATTTATTCCTGCAATAACACATTATGGACATCATACAGAGAAAAGATTATAAACTAATTACCTTTTTATAGTCATCTTTCAGAAGCTTTTCAAAAACCAGTCATTTTTGTGAATTATTAAGAAATTTCAAATCTTTGAGTGACAAGTTAATTTTTTTTAATACTGTGAATTAAAATAAGCTTTGAATGCAGAGGTGAGGCGTTCATCACCGTCTCATCCATGAGCAAACCCAGCGGCAAACACTGACAACATCTCCCCCATGGCCTCACTCACATATTAGGCAAACTCAGTCAGTAAAGGCTTCATGTAAATCCTGTTGATTAAACTGAGTCATAGAATGTGAAATGGTATTATGCTAAAACACAGATATGAATGATAAACAGAGGATATGAATTTTTTTTTTTTTAGTCATAAAGGTGTCTGCCAGTTGAGCCCAAAGGCTCTTTCTCTACAGGCACCCACATTTCTCATTTAGTGTGTTTGTAAAAATGGCTTTTATAGTATATGTCTTTGCTTTCATTCATGTTATTTACACGTTGCTTTGGGAATGGAGGCTTATTTTGTAACACATCCACAGCTTCTTTTGGTCTTTAAAAAGTCCAAACCAAAGTCTCCCAAGGAAACTGCTGTAAATCAAATAAGTAATAAATGAAATTAGTCTGTAATTAACCCTTGATTTGTTCATTAATGCCATTTTTCATGCTCATTGTGAGCCTCCAGCAGCAGATGTCGCAAACAGACGTGCACTCTGTTTCCTTGTCTCTGTCTTGTCATGTCAATGTTTATCAAAATGTTCCAAGTATACGTCAGGAACATCATCAAATGTCTGAAAATATAATGGTTGCAAAATGTCAGGGGAAATAGCTCGGGTGTTACAGGAAGCGGTGCCATTTCCATAAATGTTTAATTGATTGTAATCCTTTGTTGTGGAGACATTTGCACAATGCACGGAGTTCATACAGAGCAGGATATAGAAATATTGAAGCCAAATAATTATTTCTGATCCATCTGTAGCTTAATTGTCAGGAAAAAAAAAGCCTGATGATTATAATGGCCTTTTATTAGGCGTGATTATCTACCACACAGTTAAAGTGGCAGGGGAGATAAAAATGAAAGAGGTAATTGGAAGTTGTCAATGACCAGAGTCAGCTACTTTCTCCGATGTGATTAAGCAGCTGGGCAAAAGCTTGAATTGTTAACAGCAGAATACCTGCCACGGCCACTCTGATAGCCCTAATTGTTTTCATATGGCCGTTCATTAGCACACATGGCGTTGATTAAGTCATATGTCAGCAGTGAGCAGCCGTGTGAATTGTTTCCTGAGCTGTCAGGCCAGAGGGAGGCAGTGAGATGTACTGATGGTAGTCATTCTCCTTCCTCCTTCCAGTCAGCCGCTCGGCCAGCCAGTCCACCTCGCAGTCAGGTTTGCGGGCAACACATCTTTACTCCATCTGCTCGGCTCGCTGCAGCCATGACGGGATTCACAATTCTCTCCCTTTATTTACACGCCATCGCCCTGGCTTCACGTCACGTCAGGGTGGTGTGGTCGCCACTGACCCCGGGGCGTAGGGTGGGGGCTGTCTCCGCTGATCCAAGCTCTGTTGGGGGATCAGACCCTGGTCTTGTAACACACAGTGTAATAGAGGGCTTTACAAATTCATCTGGAAGAAATTACAAAATCTGTAGCATTTCAGGCTCTGGGATATTTTTTTTTGTGCACCCACGAATATGTAGCCTTTTTGTTACTGTCTCGTCCTTTTTATTACAAAAACCCATCAGGATCCCCAGCAGTCAAACAGACACACACTACACCTTTATATAGCCATTTGCCTTGGATGTTGTCTACTTTTGTCACAGCAGACAGTCACATAAGATGCACAAGCAAAGGTATTACCAAACCAAAAAGCTGCTAGAGTGTCATGTAAATACCTAACCACAGTTAAAGTAATAGGCTATAAAGTGATCTTTAAGTGGAGTTTTAAGCACCCCCATAATGGCTTTGGCTGCCTTTTAGCAGACCATGTGACTCCCCCAGAGTAGTGATTATGAGTCACGGATGAAGAGGTCTTGTGTGTAGGTCAGCCTGTAAGCCTCACTTTCACCTGCCAATCTTTACTTTCCTTCGATACTCTAAGAGCCTTGTTCTTTATACTGTTAACTGTCTTACAGCAGGTGGTATCTGGTAAATTATGTCTACAAAACTTGTGGGTATAGCCTCATGGAATTCCCACTGTGGAGAAAAGCCTCCAAAATCAAGTGACAGAAGCATAAAAAAAAATTAAACAGCCCAACTCATGTGCATATTGTGTCACTACTGCATAAATATATATGTATTGTAAATAGTCATAAAGATTTTCCAAAGATACTTTGTGGAATAAAATTCCTGCCTCTGCTCTGGTCGGATTTTCCTCTTTTCTTTCTAACATTACACAGGGACACTGATGCATGATGCTTTTTGAATTTTGTATTATGTTGGAGGTCGTGGGGGCTAGTTTCAGGAAGTGGTCTTAATTTCACAGGGTTAAGGAACAGCAGATTCACGGGGAATACAGATCACTTAGCACAATCTTGCGACCGCCCTGAACTTGGCTGCAGCTCTCTCCCCATTTGTTAACCACATCCTTGGGGCCGCTGAACCGTTGAGACTGCGGAGGTGAGCGTGCGGTCCCACAAGGAGGCTTTGCTGTCATAGATCAGTGAAACAGTGATTCAGCTTCACCCGTGTGTGTGTGTGTGTGTGTGTGTGTGTGTGTGTGTGTGTGTGTGTGTGTGTGTGTTTTTCCACTTGTGCACATTTTCTTAGTGTATTAACCTACATGTGAGTGCATGTAGGAAGCATGTTAGGCATGGCCATAAGGTCCAGGAGGCCTCAAGATCATAGCAAGCACTGTCAAATCTTCTTTCAAAAAGAAACAGAGGTGTTAAAAAAACGTATTACAACATATTTCACTTATATACCCTGACCCCCTTCCATAAAGATACATACAACAGCATGTAAGATACAGTTGTGCTCATAAGTTTACATACCCTGGCAGAATTTGTGATTTTTTTGGCCATTTTTCAGAGAATGTCAATGATGAGAGAAAAAACTTTTTTTCACTTATGGTTAGTGGTTGGATGAAGCCACTTATTGTCAAAAAACTTCATACTCTTTTTGAATCACAGTGTTAAAAAAACTACCCAAATGATCCTGATCAAAATGGCAAAAAATCGCAAATTCTGCCAGGGTATGTAAACTTATGAGCACAACTGTAAGAAAGGAGCCGTAATTTTAAACTTCAAAATTAAATCC
>OOFC01050340.1:0-25176 GCA_900323345.1 Pseudochromis fuscus | reverse complement strand
AAAAGGGGTTTTTTTTGTTTTAATTTGCTTTGAAACAAATGAACAACAACAAAAACCCACAACCATTATGAAGTACAAATTGTGCAGAGTGAGACCATAGTGAATAAAGCTGATTCAGGATTGTAATAATGTGTGCAAAACTTTTGTTTGATAATCTAAGTGTCTCCTCTCCAACACAGGGATGTCCAAACCATTAAAACAAATAATTATAAGAATTTTAAAGTCTATATTGAGTTCTTTGTTTTACAAGAAGTGAAGAGATGGTAAAACAAGAGTGAGGTGCTCACATCTTTGGGTTTTAGTAACTTTGGCTCCAGCTTTAACACACAGCAGAGTGCAGCACAATATATCCAGTCAACTGAAAAATAAAAGTGTGTACCAGCTTTTCACAGACTGTCTGAGACAGGAACTATCAGACTTTTGAGATATTTCTAAGATGATAGATGACATACCTCTGCAAGTTAAGAACAGCATCTAAAATCACATTGAGGTTTTTGACATGCTCACATCCATCAAAGTCTTAGAAGCTACTAAAAAATCAAAGTGTTTTCCTGATTAAACAGTAAAAACTGGATGTTCACTCGATTAAGGTTATTGGCATAAACAGATGTGTATAGGTGTGTGTCATCTGCATATGGTTGATATAAAGAGGGGGCTTCCCTACTCAGATCATTACAACCATTGTGAAAAAGAAAATTACCTGGATTTTCTTTTAGTAAATGTCATGTAAATTGATTATTTTAGCCCTTCTGCTTTTTCCCTCCCTCAAAGCAAGCCACAGTAAGTTAACACCGTTGTATAGACTGTACCAGAATCCAACCCATTATTTGCCCAAACTAAAAGAAATTTGTACATGTATCAGTGATAATCCGATAATCATGCTGCTCCTAAGCTTTTAATTTGATTAAGTGTGTGAAAATTGAGGGCAGAGAGTCTCTTGGAGGATAACATCACAGACAGCGTCTCCTAATTGGTGCTGTAAATTTACATATGGATTCCTGTTTAATGTTTAACCAGTCTTTAATCCACGGTGGCTCTGTGATGTCTGCTGTCAGACCACGTGTGATTACTCCAAATGCTCAGGCTGCTATTTTTTTGTTTTTTGTGATGAAGTGGTGACAATTTCAGGAGCTTTCAAAACAGATAAATGTGGGAAGTGTTTTGGTCATCCTGAACAATAAAACACTTTCTCTTCAACAACTGAATAGAGCTCTGCTTTCAGCTGAAATCTAAACCGGTTAGATTAGCAGCCACAGACAATTATTATCTCCATTATTGTGTTTTCTTACAGCACACAGGTCTTTGTTATTGAAATCAATCATCCTCTCCCTTGTGCGTTTCTGAAAAATGACAGATAAAAGTGATCAGGTAGCTCATTTTAAAATAATTAAGATACTGCATATCTTTTTTGATCAGAAAGGCCATAGATCAACAGCAGTGATGATACAATATTTATTGGAAAACAACCTCCACCTGCTTCATTTTACAGACTATCTGAGAGCTTACACATCAGTCAATCAATAGTTTTGGATTAAATGTTACTGGTGAGTTATATGAGGTAATATAGAGGTGAGAGATTTTTCATTATGTTCTATAAAGTTTTTTTTTCTTTTCTTCTTCTTATTTCCTCTAATCCTCAACTCCCTCATTGTTTGTTTTTCCAAAGCCTTATTTTCTTTCCATTTTTAATAAGCTGAACCAAACCATTTTCACTTTTTTTCCAGGCGGTTTCGCTCTTTCGGCTCTGAATAAATGGCGACTTTATTTCCATGAAATTCTCAAATGACATAGATTTTACTTTTGCATAAAAGCATGAAGAATGTGCCCTAATATTGGCTGCATTCATCTGCTAAGTGGACATTTGCATGGGTGCGAGGGTAAAGGAGGAGAGGGCGAGCGAGCCGCGAGCCTCCTGGGGTGACAGCAGTGCAGGGGGATGACATGTGACAGCTGTGACAGTACTGAAGGGGGGGTGGGCAGGCGACTTGCTGCGCCCCCTGATCCAATTACGCCACACGGCCCCCTGTCAGACCCAGCAGCTTGACTCCAGCCACTCGGAGGACAGTATTGATCTCTTGTCAGGGAGGACCAGTTGCCCTCCCTTACAATCCAGCGCTGCTGAACTTTCCAACCACCCCGCCGCCATCGCCATCACACCCCCACTTACACCCACCATCCACGGTGCTCTCCTGCCAGCCACCCACCCTCCTTTTTTAAATGACTGGTAAAATCGGGTTATGGCATTCAGGTAAAGAGCGGGAGGGGGGAGGTCAGTGGGGCGGTGTGCTAAATACCCACAGCCAGCGAGGGAGAGTGGGTAACGTCCAGGAAGTGGTGATGCGCCTGTCCAGCTCCAAGCTACAGTGCTTCAGTAAAGGTCTAAGAGGATGCTGCCTCTCCTGGCTTGTATGAAAGCGTTTGATTTGAGATGATGAAAAGGCCATTGCAATTAGCGGGGCCCCAGTTCGCCATGCACACATCCACAATGGAGCGGTGGAGACAGTGGCAGCTGCCAATAACTTCAGCTTACAGAGAACAGACAATTAGGCCGGACCCTGTTACCACCACTAGTCCCACATCTCCAGACCTTTGCACCAGCCCTACCCCTGAGCACCTGCAGGTCAATAGGCAATGATATTGCAACGGAGCAACAGCTTGGAGCGGAGGTTAATCAAACCACAACCACACACTTCAGTTGCATTCGGCTTATTATTCTCACCACAAAGGCCAAGAGCAGGAGAGGAGGAAGGGAAGGGGAGGGGAGGGAATACCTATTTCTTCTTCTATATCAATGAGGGACATGATCTCAAGGTTCTAAGGTCTGCATTAAATATGTACATAGGAAGCCCCAGATTATTTTAAAACACAGAACATATATGTGATAAATTATGCTTTAGCATTGTCCTCATTTAACCCCACTGCCATGGTTCCCTAAATAAAAACCAGGGTCTCTGATGATGAGCAAATGAAGGTCCAACCCCAAAATAGAGGCCAAGGTAAAACAGGGGTGAATAAATTATACATAGTGTGCCTGAAAATGTTTCACAATAAAAGCCCAGTCAAGAAACGAACAGCGTGCCTTTTCATTGTAACGGTAGCAGTTGGCTTTTATTTTGAAGTAATCAAAAGAAGTGTTGACTTTCTATTAATCACAGTAAATTTAATGATTTGATCTGCTCCTGACAACATCAGAATCATCAAAGTGAGGCTTCATACTGAAATCTGACTAATTAAACTTATCAAACAGAGGACATTAGAAATAATGTCCTGCCCCTAATACAAGCCGACCTTGAGACAAACACACAAGAGATAATGTAAAAGTCAATGGTGCTATTTCACTACTGCTGATACTTCCACCACACTAGATTTCAAAGGGAAATATTGTGATTTTTACTCCACTGTGTTTATTTTTTTAACAGCTATAGTTACTTTTCAGATCAATATTGAAACGTATACTATAGGATCAATTCAAATAAACTGTTAAAAAAAAATGTTCTTTCCTCTATCACCTGCAAACAGACAGTAAGATGTGGGGCTACTTCTCCAAACATGATGATGAAGTTTATCTGCAGTGTATGATAATGTGAAATATCCTGTGAAACTGATAGAGTTGATCAATGAAGTTTGATCAACCAATCAGGTCGCTCCACTAACTACATCACCATAAAGCTGTGAGATGTGTTTGTAAAGATATTTACTTGCATCATTGCAGATAAATATGATACAACATCTGCTACAAAAATGGGAAAGGGAGACTTGGGACTTTAACTTTGACCTTTTAGAAAATATAATACAGGACTTCAAACTGAAAAGTGAAAACCTCTGAATTATGTAAGAAGAATTTTCAAAATAGTGAAAAAGGAATATTTTATAGATATAATAAATAAAGTTTAAATATCAGATCCTCATATATTATATTCTTCTTTCTGAGTTCTTACCAAGCCAGAATTAAATTTGGATTTGAATCATGTGGTTTATTTAAATATTGTAGGTCAATTTGTCTCATTAAATAAAAAATATATTTTTTTAATAAAAGCACAATAGCAGAGTTAAATGTATTAGTGCAATAATCAATCCATCAATCACACTTCATCTGTGTGAACAGGTTAATGCAATTTAAAGTTAAAGCTTTACAGATAAACCAGTTCAGATGTCAGCACTGAAACAATCTGAGACTAGTAAAAAATGGTAAAAAATAATAAATTAAATAATTAAGAGCCACAGAACAGCTGATTGAAAAACCAGACATATGACACATGATGTCACTGCCAGTTGCCTGGAACATAAAAGCTAAAAGCTTTTGGGCCTCAAATAAGTTATAGGACAAGTCCCACTTACAGACTTCACTGCATAACCTAAAATACAAACTGCTCTGCTGTGTGCTTGGTGTTAGCGTCCATGGTTCAGGCGTGCTGTAGACATACAGAAAAACACTGGGTATATGGCGAATCAGTGTGATGAACTGATGCCGTGTGTGTACAGCAGCATGAAATTGGGCACAATCTGGAAAAGAAGCTCATAGTCACTTTCATGGTACATGCAGTGTGTATCCAATGCAGAGTGTGAACATTAGCCCGCTCACTCATGCATTCAGTTGTGACACCAAAGAGGTTTGGTCAGAGTTTATGCAGAGGTGGACTGTTTATGTTCCTCACTGATTATTAAAAAAATAATAATAATAATAAAACAAAAAATTGAGGCTTTACAGTGTAGATCTGGACTCTGGATTCCAAACCATCCAAAATGAAATAATTCAAGTTAAATATTTAACTGAAATGTTCATTGTTTTCTCCTTCAAATGAACCACTTGATTAAATAACTGATGCATTAGTTTTTATTTTGAAAGGGAACAGGAGGAATGGCTCATTCTTCTGCAGAGCGAGCTCCTCAAAGATGACTTTTTCAATTTCAGCATCCAATTTCCAACGTTTCCCTCTAATGCAGTACTTACGTGGTGAGTAAAAATAGGCTGCTGTCTGCACCAGTGAGCTGAGATAGGCTGTTGTGTTACTGCCAGACTTTATGTTTCAGTAAGAAGTGCGTTGCTTTTTTGAGCAAAGTAATCATTCATGTAATTAATCTACAGGAAACTCGTGGGGAAAAAATAACCTAGATCTATCGCAGAAACAGACAGTCACTCCTCTGGTGTTGGATTTAATGCATTCTGGGACAGAGGGAGAGGGGATGTGGTGCGCTGCTACTTTGCACTGTGACATTAATCAAACATAGTGCTTCAAGGAAATGTTATGTGTGCTATGTCAGAAAATCGTAGCTGTTGTCTTATAGATGATAGTTGTATCACGCAGAGAGTTTGAATCATTCTCTGTAGTTTGCAGGGGTTAGTGCAATTCTTACTGCTGCATTAAAGAGGATACTACTAAAACTGAATGGGTAACATGGGTTGTGTAGGTTTTTTTTTAATAGACTGTATAGAAATAGACAACCAGATCTCAAAAGTGAGGTCAATGCAGAGTTTAAAAGAGTGCAATACTCCCGATGGCCACTAGAGGCTGACTCAACACAAAAATGGTCATTTTCCATCAATAAATACTCAGTCAATGCATTTTCCCCACAAATCATTCTGTCATTAGCTTAAGTCAACTCTTCTTATTAATGATCGTCTGGTCCATCTGGAAATCATTTCATCATTAAGTCGATATTAGGCTTCAAAAAGAGGAATATTTAGGGGCGTGGTTAGTTTGATTGACACACCTGGTATCCACGAGACTAGCTCTGAACTCCAGTCTCATACACATTGGGCAGTGTCCTTGGGTTCCACCTCCTCACTCCCCCCTTATGTCCAAGTATGGTCACTTCTAGCTCCAAATAGCCAACATGATGATGTTCATGTGTAGATCTCCTGGCTTCAAAGTGCAAAAGTCCACAGACCAACCAATGACGTCATGTTAGCTTCATCCAGTCTATAGACAGTTTTTTGTCAACAAGCCTACATCAAACAGTTATGAATATTTGGGAGGAACTTACAGTGACAAGGTTTAGTTTGTATTCACTTGGGAAGTCAAAGCTGCAGTGAGGCTAACTATCTTCTACTCAGCATTTTGTCCATTCATGGGTCCGGATGTGCTGATTGAAAAAGACCAGGCTGTCAGAGATTAGTAGTCTTTTAACCTCACCTCTTTGAGAGTTGTATGTATTTGGACATTTCCTGATTTCACACCTCATTTTGAAGTGTTTTAACACAGTATTTTCTCAAATGCAAAAACTAAATCAAAGCCAGGTTTCTAGTAATATCTGGAGTCATGGCTGATGTAAAAGGGCAAAGGTCGAACCCCAAATACAGGCCAGGAAAAAAGCAGGAGTGAAGAAATTCAACATAGTGTACCTGGAAAAATTTCACAATAAAAGCACAGATAAGCAATGAAGGGTTTCTGTCCACTGAAATGCAGATTGTGTGCTTTTATTTTGAAATATTTACAGGAACCACGTGATGCAGTCACTTTAACCCTTTAACACCTGAGTCTGCAAATTTCCACCTGGACATTTTATGCTTATTTTGATTTCAAATTCAAATTTAACACGCCAAATCTGGCATTCATGTGCTATTGCAATGTTTTTGTTCACTAAAACTCTAAAACCAAAATACGTTTTTGTGTTTTTATGCGATTCTTGCTTCAGTGTCACTGTTACTACACTCTTACAGCACGTAGTATTTAGTAAATTTGCCGGCTTCTGTGAGAGGCGCTACTGAAATTATCGTAACGACACCGTATTCACTGTAAAGTGCAACATCTCACCTCTAAGGAATCGTTGTAATTTCTCTGATTGCTCAAACCATGACATAATTACAGTAAAGATGCATGTGCAGATGGAGCACTGGCGCTACGCTCAGAATTAAAGGGTTAATGCTTTGATTTAAGGAGTCAAAATGAAGCTTCCTTTTGCAATATGAGGAATTGTACTTGAATAGTGTAAAGTTCTGTCTGTAATACAAGCTGGCATCAAGTAGATACATGTTACCCTTTGGTACCGAGGGGAAGTGGACCAAGAGGCAAGAAGTAAAACGTCTTCAAGTATCTTCACCCAAATCAATTCCAGGAGATTCAATCCTTAAATATAAATATATACGACCTGTCCTTTTAGACACATTAAGGCAGGGGTGTCAAACTCATGCCATGGAGGGCCAAGACCTCCTTCAGTTTGAGGGAAGGAGCTCATCAGTGAGATCAGTTGCTGGAGAGATGGTTGGAAAGAAAACCTGCAGGGTTTCGGCACGAGTTTTACACCCCTGCATTAAGGGTTAAAGGACCTTCAGTCTCTGCTCATATTTTTTTATTGTAAGAAATGTCCTATATCCTTAATATAGTACAAATTTCAACCTAAACTATTTCCTTGAATCTAACCATTTTGTTTTTTTCAATCCACAGTATTGTCACATAATAAAGAGTTGGTTATTTATTTTTCACCGGTGAAGACACAGTTAATCTGTATCAGTAAGTACACAGGGATTTCTACTGATTTCTTTGTCCTTCAGGCTTCAGTCTATAGTTGCTGTAGAGTATCCTAACTAGCTGCTATTTAAAAAGCAACACTCCATTTCAATTTCTTCAAAGTGAAATTTGCTCTTCTGGTACGATGCCTCACATCTAACAAATGTAACCATATTGGACACAGAGTAGCTTCCTGTCAGGGACACATCACTGCAGCTTGGACCAAATTGAGGACACTGCTTCTGTTTTGGGAAAAGTGCAATTACGAGTGTTTTTAGACATAACGTTAGTGACATGTCATCTGTAAACCGACGTACCACTAGCACTCCCGGACCAAGGATATTTGTCACACCTACTGTAATGCACCATCGAGCTGCTGAGGCACCGAGCTGCTTGCAGAGAAAGGGGCCCAGAAGGGGAATCAAGGAATCTGTCGAATTAATACATGCAGTGAAGATTCCTGCTGTCATCTCAGCTCTCTTTTACCACTGGCTTTTAAAAGCCATTTAAAGGCAGCAAACTGAACGGGACAGACAAGCTTGACAGCGACTCCTGAAAGAGCATCTGTCTCCTTTAAATAAACTCTGATACTGTCTTTTTACACATGAGCCTAATTTTAATTAATGAATTGATTTAACGTGTCAGTGACAAAGACAAATTGTTTAAAATATGCCAGAAGCTATACATCTATTTATATTTCTTCATATAAAGCTTTCCATCACTCTGTATAATCCCTCTCTTAATTAGACATGTGCTCAAAATTATGAGCCATCATTGGAGCTGTTGAGGAAGCAGAAATATTTTTGACAAACACAACATCCTGGATCACTGTGTTTCCTCCAGGTGGCTTCAGGGGAACAAGGCGTGAAAGTGAGGGAGATAAAAGAAGTTTGATACATGATTCATGTTGATCAGTGTGTGTTTCTGTTGTAGATAAGAAACTGTAATGTTCAATCACAGCAGGGTTCATTCAGATTAACAAGCTGATGACTTGCTCCTCCTCATCTGCTTTAAATCTTCCACCTCCCACCAAACACATATTTAATTGAGCCATTTCCCATCTTAAATATATTTGCCATTAAATTACAACTCCTCGCAGTATTTCCTGGAAAAGATGAGCTAAAAAAGAATAAAATAATTTATCCCAGATAAGGAAAGAGATCTACATTTATTCCATCTTCTCTGCCTGCTGTAAACTACCTGACAATTGTTCATTAATGATTCCCAGTAAATTCCTTAAAATGGTAATTTGTCATCCTGTCACTTCATTTGTGACCTAAAATTCCTCACTAGAGGCATCATCAAATAAATTAATCACTACCCAGGATCCATTTCTCCCTTGTGCGTGCTATTATACCCAGCTCTCTTGTGTTTCTCTTCATTTACATATATTTAATGGCCCAGTTGTGGTTGGTTGTGCCACGCGACTCGCACAGCTCGTGTCAGGTGAAATATTCCGACTGCCACAGTCTTTAACAGCGCAAACCATGTCTTGTTCATTTTCCTTGAATACCTGAAACACAGGAGAATAAAGAGTATTAAAGACATTTTATGGAACTGTAAAATCAAAAGTGCACATTTTGCAGGTTTCTGGTTGGGGAATTACACTAATGAGATGGAGCACTTTTAAGAAACGCATTTTAAAAGATGCATTTTTTTCCTACTTTACAATTGCTTACAGCAAAAAAGATTAGAAAATTAAATACATAAGTTGTCTACACAATTTGGTTTTTATTTGATTGTATCTCATTACAGCACATGTGTACAGTACATTACCCACCAGACAGATTGCTTTGTTGTGTTCCTCGGGGGAATTGTGATGTTGAGTGTGAAGCCATGATGATCGTGCACAGGACTGAACTCCAGAAATAAGAAATTCAGAGATGAAATGCTCAAAGCACAGATGACAGTAAGATTACATTTGTTATTGTAACAAATTGCAATCACCAGAACAGACAGAGACCAACTGGTTTATTTTACAGTACAGTAATAATAAACATAGATGGAGTAACACTATTACACTGTACACTGTAAAATTAAAATGATAAAAATGTTTGATTTTTATTTATCTTTGAGTTGCATGAAAATTACAAAGGCAGAATGAGTTTAAATTTAAAATTTAAAATAAGGTAAAAATCTTGTAACTGTGAATACCCATAATAACTAAGCACAAAAAACAGGTTTTACATTTTTTTCCTTTTCATTTAAAAGATTTTTCCTTCTTTTTTACATAAATGTAAGTCTTGGTAAAATTACACAAAAAGAATAAATTAAAATATCAAATGTAAAATATTACTTTACAAAACCCTGTAAATACCTAGAACAACATGTGACTATAAACACAATGTAATTATACTTTTTTAAAAATATTGTAATTTTACAAAGCTTGTTTATTTAAAAGATTTTTTCTGTATTTTTTAAACAATTAAAAATGTAAATTGTATTTTAATAATCAAAACTGTTCATGTTTTAAATTCATAATACTGTCATTGATGGAATCCAATACAATTATTGACAATAAAGTGTAAAATGAAGCATTAGTTCTGTAATTTAATGTAGATTTGCTTGTTTCATTGCAAACTGTAGATTTGTGGATTATTCTGTGCAGAGCAGTTGTTGCCCAACATGTTTTTTCCCACTTGAAGCGTCAGTGAGGAGGTGACAAAGCATTTAGCAGCTCCTCTACAGTAAGTGACACATTTGGCTTCAGTTTGCATTAAGCACAACAATTAATGCACGTTAATTCTTAATTATGCTAATTTCATTTGAAACGGGCTGTGAGGCTCTAACAGGGTGGCTGGGTGAGAGGGAGGATCCGTGTTGTTTTCTCTGGTAGAGCTCGCAGCACATTCACATGTCCTCTGGTGTTAGGGACCCTTAATGAGGATGGAAGTTCAAAACATGACATGCTCCCAGCTCGTAAAAATAATTGGGCTGTTTTTTTATCTGTCAAAAAAACTGGAAAACAATGTAATTCATTTGCATGCATCCCTTAAAAAAATGCACAAAAGCATTTTAAAACAACACGACGGTGTTTTCACATAAACACTTGTGCAACCAGGATACTCTGACACTTTACAATGTGTAAAACCACAACAAAACAACAGTGCACTGCAGCGTGTGAAATATGGTTTGCATGATGAAAGAAAATATAAATTGCAGTTTGCAAATAAGAAATCAGACTTCTCAATCAAACTAATTTCCTCAAAAAATATAAGGCATGGCTGACATATTACACTGTTAAAAAAAACAGTAATTTACTACAATAACAATTACCGTATTTTCAGGACTATTGAGCGCACCTGTCTATACGCCGCTCCTGTGTATAAGCCGCTATTGAATTTATTCAAACAGTTTCATGTGGTCCACTCTGACCAGGTCTGACGTGACGAGGCCAAATATATCGGCGGCACGGAGCTTGCTAGCATGTAAAAGGCCAACAAGCTTCGTGCCGCCAATACATGAGCCACACCGATACATGAAAATACGGTAACTAAATTGTAAAAATACAACATTTTCCATCTTTAACATTAAAGACACATTTAATCAATGCTTTTGTTGTGAAAACTTCCATAATTACACAAGATATCTGTCGATTAACAAGCCAAGAAGAAAAGTAAACCGAAACAACAGATCTATGGTGACAGATTAATAAACATCACTTCTGCTGTAAAGCTTGGATGACGTCCTTTGTGAGTCAACAGAAAAACACAAGCACCATATTGATCGAGGAAGTTTGTGATGTTGTGAAGATGGACTTAGGACAAAGGAGGATGAAGCTGAGGCTGATTGGTGCAGCCAGGGCTCAACCTGGCAATAAAGTGTGGCATTTGGAGAGTGCAGAGCTCGTCCGGGGTTATACTGGACTGTGCCACTTTAGCTGGTAGAGGAGCTGTCCTTTTGCTTTTTACTTTGTGCTCTGTCAGATGGAAGGATGATGGAAGAGTGTTCAAAGGAGATGAAACAGATGTCGCTTAAAAACTCAGGAGACAGTGAATGTACCAAACCTATAAGACTGCAGGAAGCCTTTCACTGTGAGGTTAGTTTGGAGGTTCTCTATGAACATTTATGCTTTTAAACATTTTCCATTAAAGAAAGAGCTTGGAAAACAAATTCAATGATATTTGATGGCACTATTGGACTGAACATTTAGTATGAGATCAACCAGGATTGTAACATGATTATGTTAATGATTGATTAACCTGTTATTTGATCTAAGCCACACAATTTCACCACTGACTGAAACAACCTAACAATCTCAGCAGCGATAAATTACCAGGAGGGATTGGACAGACATGCATGGTCCTCCTAGGATCCTAATGATTGTATTGATGCATTAACTTTTTATTTAGCGCCAACATCAGGTCAAAATCCACTGGTTTATGATGAAAACCTGCCAAACATTCCCATAAGTTCCAGCTCTGCTATCTGTTTAGTGCTATGTAGTAATCAGCACAACTGATTAGCATCCTAAAGTTAGCGGTGTGAGCTTGTTAGGTGCTAAATGCTAAGTTGAATTCTAACATTAGCATTTGAGCATTGCTAATGTTTTTAAATAGTTCAAAGCAGCACTGAGGCTCTGGTGTGCCCCCCTCCCCTCCCTCCACCAATCACTGTAAAGCATCCAGTGGTTGGCAGCGGACAGATTGATTGAGAGGTTGAACTCTACAAATGATGATGATCATGTTTACATCAGGCAGGTAGCATTAGCGTAACTTAGCCATATTGTAAGTATGAATGGGCTTTTCCCCTGGCGAAGGTTGTGAGAGATGAAGACTCATCAAAGAATCATCTGGTTGGCGCGTCATGCACATTTATTACAGATCCGGGTCAGACCTGCACCACATGCAGTGTACAAGTCTGACAAAGTCGAGGACTCTATGTTCAGTTTCTTATACCTTTTGCACTGCATATCAACTCTCTCCCAAAGACAGACGTACAAGAAAACAGGAAGTCTAAGTCTTACCTAAGTTGACAAACTATTCTTGGACACATGCTCTACAAAGAAACATACAAGAGTAACCTAAGATCTGCTCCAAATTACTGTGCAAACCATACATAGACTTCTCATTAAGATCTGAGAATAACCAAAACATCATCACATATGCATCATGTTAATAGTGATTCAATGATGCTGAACCCCTGAGTGACCTCACTAACCCCAAGTGTCTCAGTCTGAGACGGTGATGATGGTGGTGCCAGTTCTGCTCCCACCTTCAAATGTTTTTTAAAAAGAAACTGGACTTGTAAAAGGTTTGTTACACCATGAACCCAAACGTCCTGCTGCATCCTGTTTCCCATCATGCATTGTGCTGGAATAATAGTACGCTAAGTTTACTGTATTATGTTCCAAAATACAAGTGTTACTTACTATAATGTGTTTGTCTTGAACATATGACATTTCATTTTGGTGATTATTTGTATTTTGTGGTTTTGACAACTAGTGAATTGGTTGTTACACATCTTCAGCATTATTGTGGCACCATTAATCACTATAGTGTTCCCTCTATGCAATCCTATTAATGGACCTGCATACATCAATTAGGTGCGAAACTCTAGTATTAATGCTATAAGGTTAGCATTTGAACATTGCTAGTAGCAGCATGTAGCTCACACTTTCACATTTGTATCTTTTCAAATAATGGTATTTTGATGTATTAAGTCATTTCGCAGCAAATACAAAATCCAGTGAAGATAAATGTTTAAATGCAGATAGACTGTAGAGACGAGATCAGCTGGGATATCGTTAGGTACACTTCATTTCAGTGCGAGCTGCATCCTTGTCTTCCAAGCCCATACTTCCAAGTCAGTACTACCAAGTACACCAGTATGTACTTGTGTACTTGAGTACTGAGATGCAGCCTATGACTGGGTACAACCTCACAGAGATGACTGCATGGCTGTAGATGTATTCTGTATTAAATTGCTGACAATTTTTGATGTTTATTTCAACTGGTCAAATTCTCTATTAATTACCGTATTTTCCGGACTATAAACCGCTACTTTTTTCCAACTTTGAACCCTGCGGCTTAAACACCAGTGTGGCTCAGTATCGGTGGCACGAAGCTCGTTAGCTTTTTACAAGCTAGCAAGCTCCGTGCTGCCGATACATTTAGCCTCATCACATCAGACCCGGTGAGAGTGGACCACATGAAACTGTTCGAAAAAATTCAATAATGGCTTATAGACAGGTGCGATCAATAGTCTGGAAAATACGGCATTTCTGCAGTAGAAATACAGCTTTTCAACCAATGTGTGAAATGTTGTAGTTTGCACCCCCCTGTTTTTCTATTTTACAGAAAAAACATCACAATTCATATTGTCCCATTTGAAAAATATTTTAAATGCTGTTTTTTTTTTTTTTTTTTTTTAATAAGTGGATTGCTTTTAGCTGTTTTCTCTCTCCTTTCTTACAATGAGGGCACAGATTTACAAAGAGCTGGGAGATTTTCCACATTAATCTAGATTTAATATTCATCTCAAAATACATTTTCCCTATTAATTAAAAGTAAACCATGTATTGTATGGTACATTATCCCTCTAACGGCCCCATGTGGAGATTATGAAGTGGAAAACTAATGGTGTAGACTTTAGCATTTGGGTTTTGCCTGAGTCATTTACATATCTGTGAGGGGATGGCAATGTATGTGCAAATAAGCAGAACTTTATGTGTCCCGTGCTTTCTCTCCCACCACCACCTCTGTCCTCCCCCCTCCCTCCCTCCTCGCCCTCCTCCCCAGTTTACAGAGGAAGTCAAAGAAGAAGGGTTGCCTCTCTCCCCTCAGCTAGAGAAGGTAATGAGATTCTGTGCACCCTCTATTACGAGGAGGATGAGAAATCTGATTATTAAGGAGAGGCATGTGGCAGTAAGAAAAATCTGTTTGTTTTTTTCTTATTGTATCACCCCAAGAAACAAAGGTGACCCCCATGTTCTGTTCATTAAATCTTGCCTCCTCTAATTTATCAAGGTAAACTATCACAGTTTCTGCTGAGCTAATCAGAAACGGGGGAAACTTGTTAGGTGTGCCTCAAAAGGACACATCACAGAATTTGAATATCTCTTCGTACACTGAGTAGGACCTAATTCATGCTTCTCACTGCACAAAAAAATGTTTTATGGACATTATCACGAGCGTGTTGTCTGTTTTATTATTTTCACGCAACCAGCTTGGAGACAATGAGGATGAATTATGACCTCAGTGAGGGTACAAGTGTAATTATTTCAAGGACACAGGAGTTGCTGCAGGTGTGTTTTCTGATGCAAATATCACAGAAAATGTAATTTTTGCTGTGTGTTGTGCACCTACTGTTATTATTCAATGGATGAGCATTACTGTGTTGTGTTACATTCAGTCACAGGAGAGATAAAACATCCTCTTTGTGCTGCAGACATTACGTTTCTGAAGTCAGAGCTCTCATGTGAAAACCTGGGATTTCAAATTGAGAGAAACAAGTAAAATGTCCTGAAATGTCCTGGAAAACACTTTGACACTCTCGTCTTTTGCGGACTGCAATTTTTTCAGCATTTAAAGAGTATCCATCTAACTTGCATATCAAGACTGATTTATGGCAAAACCAGGATCTGTAGGTTGGACAAGACATTTGGAGCTATGAGATAAAACTAGTGTTGTAGTACTCGAGACCGGTCTTGAGACCACTTTTTAAGGGTCTTGGTCTTGTCTCGGAATAGAAGGCATTTCTACTCGGTCTTGGACAGGGTGGACTCGGATTATTTGATCAAGACCAGTCAAGACCAGGTCAGCTCTACTGTGATAAGTGAGAAAAGCAGAATGAAGCTGCTGCCTTCCTGGTGTCATGTGGTCTTTGGGACACCTGGAGTGACATGGCCCCTGTTCACTGAGAGTGGATGAAGACGACTGGAGATAGTAGGAAAATTAGTTTTATTGCTGTTGCGTTTATGTAAAAGCAAACTTAATAATAAAAAAAATACTGGTCATTTGCTTGTGTTTTGTTGTGATTTTTCTTTGACATATACAGTCTTGGTCTTGTCTCGGTCTCGATACTCTCTGGTCTCGATAACATCTTGGTTGGTACGGTCTTGACTAGAACACTAGATAAAACCATTGAAACAAAAGGAAACACCAGAGCTAGCCAATGCTACCAGATGTTAGTACTACAAAAGAACTAACAATACTGTTCCAACAAACTAGTGGTTACTACTACACTTGCTTCTACTCCCTGTCAGTGTTTTTTGGTGGTAATCAGATCTGTGCTGCTAACAGCAGATTGATTGACAGCTGGATGGGATGATTCTATTAGTTGAAATTGCTCTTGGCAAGATGGTGAAAGTTACATAAGGTTTTATTTTATTTATTTTTACCAGGAAGTAAATGTGATTGAACATTGATACAAAAATGAAACCAAACATAGTAATAAACAATACAAAGTGATAAGGACAAGTATTTTTTATTTCAGGTCAACTTTAAACCTAAAACATAAACCGCTTTGTTTCGGGCATGTCCGAATGGGAGGAGACCCCAGAGCCGACAAAGGACATGCTGGAGGGCTGGACTGGAAACACCTCAGGATCTCCCTGGAAGAGCTGGTGGAGGTGGCTGGTGGAGGTGGCTGGGGAACGGGCGGTCCGGGCCTCTCTGCTGAGGCTGCTGCCCCTGTGACCTGGATAAAGTGGAAGATGACGAGCAGGAGTACAAGGTCCACTTTAAAGACACATATTTACAAAAAAAAACATTAAAATGTTCTGAGATTAAAGCTGCACATTTGTGAGGAACTAGACTTCAAATTCTCAGGTTTAATGTTGGAAACCTACAAAAACAGGTCTTGGATATTTTCTGAGATAAAGTTGCAAATTTATGAGAAAAAAACATGAATTTTCTTGGATGTTAATGTCACATTTTTTCCAAAAAAACAGATGAAATAACTAAAATATTGTCTGACATTAAAGTGCCAAATTTACAAGAAATATATTGATTCCCATTGTTTCACTGTACGTGTTATGCCACAGAAAAAGTCATTTGTATGAGTGAAAGGTGTAAATAGTTTGTCTGTATAGTTTTATGTATATAATTATGGATATTTGTTCAATTCATATTTCTATATTTTTATTATTTCTTTCCATGTTTCTGTTCTACTGTATTTGCACTTTGTGTGTTTGTGCTGTAATCAAAGTATTTCTCTGGTTTACAATCAATAAATCTTATGTTATCTGTCTTAGACTGGGTGATATAGAACTACTGTGTGGAGTACGTCTATTGGTTGACTTTTCAAAGTTTCTCCAGACTCCCTGCATGTGAAGCCTAATGAGAAAACTCTGCATGTTTTGTCTCCACACATGTATCAGGCACAAAACATAAAACTCTGAGACGCTGCTGGTTGGAGTAAACAGGAGGAAAATCTCTCTCTTCTCGTGGTCTGAGAGTTGTTAAGAGCTATTTAGAGCTGTTTGGTGTGAGGAGGAGGAGGTGGAGGGAGGAGGAGCAGGAGGGGAGGTGGGGAGGGTTTGCCTTGAGAGATGTGAGAAATGTCCCACACATCAGCAAGCTGAGTCACTGCTGTACGCCTAACCAGCCACGACTTGTGCCTGTCCCTCCTCTCAAATGTCACATGAGCTCACGTCAACCGACACTTGTGGGGCAAAGGAAGACGCTCGCACAGGAGGCAAATTAAACAGATTGGTTTACACACGAAGATGATTTATTCGAGAAAATAGTGCAGATGTGAGGTGCTAAACTAACTTGTGGTGCAGAATTTTAAAAAGACTTTCACTCCCTCACTGCTGTGAAATTATTATTTAATTCAGTAAACTTCAGCACGAGAGGTTCGAACTTTCTAATCTGTACTAAACGCAGTCTAACAGCCGTATTTTAATCCTGTTGTGAGCTGCTCAGATGCATGAATTCTGCAGGCGCTGCTGAGAAATTGGTATTTATTACTTCAGCCAGTAATCACACCGGCAGCCCATCTCGAAGCCGTGATGTGCACAGCAGGACCACAAAGCTGGCTCTCGGTTCAAATGACCCAGCTTAGCGAGCACGGCCGCCGTGACCCTCGCACCACAAAGCACCACTGTGTAATTAATATGCACACTGAAATGCTCCCTGCACTGCTGCTTAAAGCGATTGGGAATCATGCACTGAAACATGTAATCGTGGATTTTGCACGGTGAACATTTTTAGTCAAGTGGCATCTGATTGCAAGCGAGTTTTTTTTTTTCTTTTTTCTTTTTAAGATTGAGATTAAGACTTTCTCCTCAAAGATGCAAATTAATCTTTTAAAACTGGACATTTCCCAACATGGGGGGCTCAGTGGGGTGACACCACAGCCCCACCGAGTTCATTTTAATCCCTACGGGCAATTATACTTTCAAATGATATCCTGAAGTTAAATCATGTTCACACTTAATTAATTTAAACACTGCGTTTTAGGCATGAAAGTCTCCTTGTCCTCCTTGAGACAAAACTGTTGTTTAATAGGATACAGTAGCCTCAGCGATAAGGACAGTCATGCTCTGTGCTGTTTATTAATTATGTGCTCTTTTTAATTTGTGTGTGTGTGTCTGTGTGTGTGCGGTTACAGACAGTAATGATGACATTTCTTTGTCTTGTTAAACTGATGGAATCTCGTGTGTGAGCTTTGGTCTCATAAGCTCATTTTAAAGATTTAATCAAAAATGAGTGTAATCTGAAATCTAAATTTGTACTTTTAACTAAATATTCATTCATGAATTGATTGTGTGTGTAGTTGAAATGTTTACCGGCACCGTGGTGTGTTTTACAGAAACACCGTTGCTGCCGTTGTGTTTGTCTTTCTCTAAACGCTGAGTTAATTAATGATATGTGTGTGTGGACTATTGTTTCTCATTTTTATAATGAATGCATTACTGTACTGTCACTGAGTCCATTGTGACAAATAGGTGGGTGGATGAATAAAATAAAAAAAAACATACATTGGTGGTGGCTGCCAAGGGGTTAGATTTTGAATTAATTGAGGGAAATGAATTCAGCAGTAATAGGCCCTGACAGCAGACTGTGGCAATTCTGATGGCAATGATTGATGGTTGATGCACACACAGGCTTATGACAAATAATGCTTGTTTTGCTCCCGGTGTATTTTAAACCCTTCGTGTGTGTTCGTTAAAAATAAATATGACAAATAAATGAATATTATATAAAGATATTTGCAAGGTGCTGTGAGTGTTTTCAGACACATCAGATGCTGTTGATAGTGAGGAGGAGGTGTGTTTCAGGGAGGTGGACTGGCCACCTCCATCTCTGACCCGTATGAGAGAGAGGGAGCCCTATCACAGCTCCCATCACGCTCTTGTAGTCAGAGCCTTCTGACAGTGGCGTAATGCTGATCAGATAGCCGTGTGGAGTCATTGCTTACATGTGTCACAACCGCCATCCGTGATCATGTCAGAGTCATGCTGGGCGCCAGAGCCAGGCTCAGGGCTCAGTGGACCTGGCTGGTTTCGCAGCTGACATTTCCCCAGCATGACCGGGCTTCGCCGGTGGAGCTCCAGTCGCAGCCCCGGATAATGTGCCTTTCCTTTCATGGGGCCCTGCAGCACAGCACAGCACAGCACAGCACAGCACAGCGCTGGCAGCTGGAAGGTGGGGGCACAGGTGCTGCCAGTCGCCGTTAGCTTTACAGTACCTCCTGATGAGTCATAAACAATCGCAGCACGTGTCGCCTCTGATACCTCAGCTTATTAAAACTCTAATGAATAAACAAGGGTGGTGCGTGAGGTGATAGTGGAAGAAACCTGCATCGTCTTGGTAACAGTAGTCCTCTGGCATCATCAGCAACAATGGATTATTTATTTTAACCCTCATTATGTTTGACTGAGTGCTTGTTTAACTCTCCACAAATGATCAGGAACCAAAAAAGTTCTAATGAAAATTGTTTATCACACTTTACAGATTAGTATTTGAAGGAAATATGGTGCATGTTTGTGTACTTGTGAAATATATCATAGTTACAAAGAGAGAAATTGTCAGAAAATAACCAGCTTTTATTTACTGGCTACTCTTCCAGTTTCCTTGATTAAATTAGAAATTCAATTCCTTAAAACAAAAGTTTGATTAGTCATATTTCTGAAGGAAGCATCATCTTAATGCTTTAAATGGGATCAGGGTCAAAACCTTAAAGTTACTGCATTACACTGCTAATACCATAGAAAAATATACTGGGGCTCAAACGTGAGTCAGATGAAAGTGCTAAATAAGTGTAATACTCCCGACGGCCTCTAGATGCTGGCTCCAAAAAACTCTGGCTCCATTTTCAATCATGAAATACTCGTTCAATACAGTTTTTTCCACAAGTCATGTTGATGTCATTAGTTAAAGTCAGTTCTTCTTATCAGTTCTCTGGTTCATCTGAAAAAAAAAATCAAAGCTAAATCAATATTAAGCTTCAAAATAAGGAATTTTTAGGGGGTTGGTTAATTTGATCAACAGACCAGGTCTCCTGTGAGGCCAGCCCTGAACTTCACTCTCATACACATTGGACAGTGTCCTCGGGTTCAAAGGTCAGCCCCGCCTCCTCACTCCTCCCTTCATATCCAAATATGGTCGCTTCTGAATCCAAACAACCAACATGGCGACAAACAAGTCCACAAACCATCGAGTGACATCACATTAGCTCCATTCATTCTATACACAGCCTATGGTAAATACAGACACAGCACTTCCTGTCAGTGTTTCAAATTAAAAGCCCGCTACTACAGTGAATAGTAATCTTTTATTTCTTAACCCTTTCTGTTATGTTTATTTGTGAGGAACAACTGTAATGTCCCAAAAGTTGCCAGTAACAAAAAAAATCCAAATAAATGAAATTTATCATTTATTTTAAATGTTGATCATATTATTTAAGATGTAGTTTTTCCCTGCTTTGTTTTTTGTTGTTTGTTAATAACTTTATGAAAAAACAAATAACAGATGTGTATTTTTTGTTGTTGTTTAGTTTTTTGTTTGAGGAATAAAGGTGTTATCAGAGAAACAAATGAGTTATGGGCTAGATTGGAGGATGGGATCTTGTGTCCCCCACCACCAAAATTCCCATCCCTTATAATGGGATGCTTTTAAAAATTCATACACACATCATGTCACATTTGAATTGATTTTGATGAAAATCTGCACACCCACATGCACGATGGTAACATATATAACCTGAGACAGTTTGGTGGGGATCAGATGGTTTACGTCATGGCAGAAGTTTGTGCCCTCTGAGTAATTTGTAGTTTATCAAGCAGCTGTTTGTTGTCATCATCTGAAATGATTTTTTTTTTAAAAATCATTTATTCAAATCAGCTGAAATTTTCTGTAAAAGTTATTACTTCAGATGCTCCAGTGGATGTATGTTGTTGTTCTGGGATGTCGCACGAGGGGGGAAAAAAACACACACTGATGCTTTTTTGTTGATAGAGCTAAACAGAGGCCTATAAAAACGTGGCTGTTAAACCCAATTGATTTATTGGTTCTTTGGGCTGGACACGATTATCTCCGGACTCTGGGGGATCGGCGGCGTTTCCCAAACAGGACCGGGTCCTGCCACACAGTCATGATGGCTAAATTGTTTCACTCAAGAGGTTGTCCCCTTGTCCCTCCTACACCTAAGCCACTTGTTACTATAGAGAGATACAGTATAATTGTACCCAGAGGAACTTGTAAGCCTATATTGTGAATCTGTTTCTCTTCACGAGCCTATAGTCCTTTGTGGCATCTAAAACTGTTAGGAGGAGGAGGAGGAGGAGGAAGAGGGTAGTATAGGATATGTATTCTCTTTGTTAGAGGCAATATTGGATCACAGTTTCATAAAGTAGAGCACCGTTTAGAATATTTCCTCTAGAGCTTTGGTTTCCTCTCATGGCAAATCTACTGCACCTGATCGTATTAATGCAAACCCCCTATTTCATGTGCATGATAAATGTTGTGTGGAAAATATAAGATCTTGTTGCAATTATGCATCACAACTTGCTGCAATTAGATTTTAAAAATACACAATGTTGTGCTCTTATTGTGGAGAAAATCTCATTTTTTGGATTGGCAAGAAGAGCTGCACATACCTGAGATTTTTTTTTTTTTTTAATTCAGGTGAACATGTTGGTGAGAGGAGGACAAGGAGGAAGGATCTATAAATGGCTCCCACTCCTCTGGTGTCTTGGAGCGAACGGGTTACTCACTGACCATTAGTGTGCTCGAGTGCAGTACATTCTATGGCCTGTCAACTCCTCTGCTAATGTGCGAGGAAATAACTCTATTTCCTACCCAGTGAAAATTACCTGCTCTGACATGACTAAGAGTACACACTGTTCAGAGGATTTTTTTAAGGATATATCTATATCTATCTAATGTGGATTTCTCAAAAAGTCTTGTGAAAATATTCTTAATGCAATACCAATTATTGTCCACAACAAAAGCAAGGATAACATGCTGTGATAATAAAAATAAAGATGCTTCCCTTTCAAAATAAGTTGGCAGCTGCTGTGAGGAAATATATAACAACAATGTGAGTAAGAAAAACAAAACAAAGTAATAATGTAGAAGGAAGATTTTGAGGCATAAACTGCAGATGTGCAGCTCCTGAGGGGGAAAACAGTCACTTTGCATTGAGGATCGTACTTACTGAGGATTAACAATTTAGAAATGAAAGGAGATTGGTACAGTTTGTGAATCTTGTAGCATCTCAGTGGTAACTTGTGAAAAGATATCAAAGTGTCAGTGAGATGTGTTTATCTTGAGGAAAAGTTACATGAAATGAATTATATTTCTACATATTTTCGCATTTATTGTCATGTTTTTACCCCTTTAATGCAGAATGCTTCAAAAACATGACTGAAAAATGACATATTTATTTTGTATACAATACTTCATGCACACAAAGCTGTGTGTTTCTAAAATATTCATTAAATATCTTGTTTCTGATTATCACAAAATCAGTATTTTCATTTTTCATCTCTTACTTTATGGATTAAAATAGTTTGGATAACAATAAATCAGGTTTATTCGCACGTATGCGAGTGTGAGTTAGGAAATATATTATAGTAGAATTTATCTGCAGTGATTCAGACCAAACAATAATACAGTTAAAATCTTAAATATGTTTGTCACATGTTAACACTGTTAACACTGATATTGGGATATTGGACTGTGTGTGTCTCTATTGTTATTTTAGTGAAAATGACACAGTAAAGAAAATAAAACAGATTAAATGAAAACACATGTGAACAGTACCAACTGTCATGTGACCCATATTAACCCAGGTGTAGCAATGCACAACATAAAGAATTATATTCACAAAGTAAGAATAAGTTCAAATTAAAATAAGGATTTATGATGATCAAAAACAAGTTAGCTAAGGTCTAAAATGACATGGAAATGTTGGGTCATCAAAGGGTTAATCTGTTTTGTTTTTTGTTTTTTCAGATTGACTTTTACGACCAGGAAGTGTTACTGAGATTGAAAATCTCTTTTAACAGCAGAGACCTGGCCGAGGCAGCAGCCAATCACAACCTATTAAAAAGCAACAAATCCAACATATTACACCCACAGTTAAACCACAACAGTTATTCAGACATAGTGACCTCTCAAGAACAACAAGCATCAGTGGACACAAGTGCAACTAATTTTAGATCTTTATGTCGATGCAGGCATATGATGTGCTGCTCATTACTGTTTTAATGCTTATTCCCAGTTATGATATTTATTTTCTGAGGGAGGAAAACGTCCTCTCGACATCACAGCGATGCTCATGAACAGTAATTTTCTTTTAAAGGACGCTGAGTGTCTCAGAACTAACAAACGAGCCTCTCCAACGCCGGCACGTCGCGTTAAGAGGCGCCGAGTGGCGAACAGAGGTGTGTGTTGAGGGGGTTTTAACCCCTGCTGTTCCTGTCTGTCCAACATCCCCACCACCACCACCACCACCTCACCTCCACCCTCCACCCATGCCTCCTCCTCCTCCTCCTCCTCCTCCTCCTCTCTCAGCGCTGCACTCCTGCACAGAGCCAATACAAACAGCATTATTTATGCTCAGCAAAACACCCCTTAATTACTCATGAACTGCTCCAGAGTCCGCCGCTCCCTTCCTCCCTCCCTCCCACCAACAGCCATTAAACACTCCCTAAAAGCTTGCTATTTGATATTAGCACACTTGAGCCTTTGAGAAGAAATTAAAAAAAATAAATAAATATGGGAGTGATTTACATATGCACAGCAGCTGATATTTATACTCGGCGGCGCGTCCCTGAAGGGCTTGTCTGATTACCTCCATCCTCGGGTCCTAGCACAGAGACCAGGAGAGGCAGGCAGGTGATTAATTCTGTACTCATGAGAAGCCAAGGTGCTTTTTTTTTTTCTTGTAGAGAACATTTCTTCTCTTTACTTTATGATTTCCTTGCTTGTTTATTTCCACGTTTATTGTTCTCCATTAGTTGTAGCTTACATGTGATTAAGTGATAATGTTGTGCATACTGTTCTGTATGTTCCTGGATGGATTGTTGTTTTTTTTTTTTTTTTATTTTATCTGGTGATAAACAGCAGCTTTACTGTATATTGGATGCCTGAGACTTTCCTCTGCGAGACTCTGTAAACATTATTACATCTTTTACATGTTTCCGAGCATCGCCGAGGGCCTTGTTGTGCAGACGCTCCCGAGCAGCTGCGCCTGATGTCTTTGTAGTCGCAGCAAAGCCCAGATCAAAGTTGTCACCAAGTCTGAAGCCTCTATCTGTCACATGGCACACACACACAGTATTTCAGCCTTCAAAAAAGCATCAAATTTAGTGTGATAACTGTGTGTTGTATTAAGAGTTTATTTACCCAGTGCACCGCAATCAAACGCCTCACAGCCAGCAACATTTACGGTCATGAAAACATTCATTATTGTACATCTTGCCTGTACAAAGCTGGCTAACTGTCGAGCTTTTAGACCTTCATTAGTCGAACCAGTAAAAAAAAAAAAAAAAACACTGGTCTTTAATTACATCATCAGATCCAAACAGTAGAGCCATCAGCTGCTGCTCGCTCGGTGTGTACTATTTAAAAATCCCTCTGTCTAATTACTGCTTTAGTCCCACGTCCCTGTGACATGGCAGTGATAGATCATTATTTTTCCACTGCAATTTGTTATATTCTTTGCAATATAATTGGATCAGATTAATTATTATGATTAATGGATTCCTGGATTTCTGTGAGTAACCATTAATACTAGGGGAGGTTTGCATGCACAGATCCAAGGTGCCAGAGCAAATTAAGGAGTCCAACCTCAGATCCTCAGTAACCATTACTCTGAATCTTTAACTAATACAAACCCTTCAGTGAAATTAGCTTGTATTTTTTGTGTACTAACCAGCAAGTCTCCATTTACTAACTGTGATCCTTTTTAATTTCAATTCCAACTTTATAACATGATAGTTTATTAATGAGGAGCGGGGAAGTGTTACCCAACGAGCCCCACTAAATCTATGCCGCGGCTGCAATTTAGCTCCTCCAAAAAAATACTGTCCAGTTATGGCGGATGGACACTAGTCAATTCCCTGTGCATGGGAATGGCTCATTAACGGGGCGAGGCGAGCTCTGCGCGTTTGTATATGGCCGCCGTCGGTCGACGTGCAGAATGGATTTATGGTGTCACTCAGCCCTGGAGAACGACTAATGAGGGTGTGCCGGCTAGCAGCGTCCGAGTGGGGTAATTCCACCCACCATCCATCCAGCTGGAGGAGGAGGAGGGGGTGGGAGGGGGTGGG
>OOFC01050339.1:41543-66201 GCA_900323345.1 Pseudochromis fuscus | reverse complement strand
ACTTCTTCCTCTTCTCTTCTTCTTCTTCTTCTTCTCTTCTCTTCTCCTCCTCCTCCTTCTTCTTCCTCTTCTTCTTCTTCTCTTTTCTACTTCTTCCTCTTCTCTTCTTCTTTTTCTTCTTCTCTTCTTCCTCTTCTCTTCTCTTCTCTTCTCTTCTCTTCTCTTCTCTTCTCTTCTCTTCTCTTCTCCTCCTCCTCCTCCTCCTCCTTCTTCTTCCTCTTCTTCTTCTTCTTCTCTTTTCTACTTCTTCCTCTTCTCTTCTTCTTCTTCTTCTTCTTCTTCTCTTCTTCTCCTCCTCCTCCTCCTTTTTCTTCTTCTTCTTCTTCTTCTTGTTCTTCTTCTTCTTCTTCTCTGTGAGGATGACAGAGAAAATACAAAACTGCAAATCAACACAGTTAGGTCACATGTAGTGCAGTAGTGCAGTGACTATAGTATAGTATTATTATAGTATTGCTCTTCCATGACTTTCAGAGGATAACAAGAGACAATTTAAAAGCACAAATCAGAATCTCACAAACTTGAGTCAAACCACACTCGCTGGCCTGTGCTCTGATTCCCACGCACTGCAGGATGATATTAGATATTAAAATTGGATATTAATAACAGCCTCTGTGCTCGCTGGCATCTGCTCTGTCCAGACCACATCACCTCTACCTCCTCAACCCTGATATGTTTCCCAGACCAAACCTCCTCAGCAGGCTGTGAGGAAGTGATGCAGTGGTTTTACAGTTAAGCAGCCATGTTATGTTACAGTGTGTTGTATGGAGTCAGGGGAAAAAAAATCTTCAGAGTAAACAGTGTGATTTGCCAAATATCAGACTGTGGGGTTATACTCTGTGTTTGCAGCCCAGCCTCTGTTTGTTAAAACCTGGTTGTCTTGTTTCAGCTCTTTAACCTGAAGTTGAACAGATTTTTTTTTTTTTAACTCCTCCTTACCTGCAGTTCATCACATGTCACCTTTTCGTGTTTTAATCACATCCGCTGTAATTACAGGGTAGGGAGAGATCAAGTGACAGAGAGACAGGATCTGAAGCATCTGTAGACGAACCGGTTTGAGGCTGAGATGTGTCCCTGTGGTTTCCATTGACTATGAGTTGTTAGGACTACCTGTAAAACACAGATAAGGACATAGTGGGACCACTGAGGTGTGTGTGTGTGTGTTATCTTGAGTCACCATGGATGCACGTGAATTGTTTTCAGATGTATCATAAATTTAGCTTTACAAAGGATGGAGCCACATGTGTGCAGCGCAGCCTTATCTTTGCTATGCAGAGAATGCTAACCCATTAATTATTTTTATGTATTGACACTCAGACTGACACCTTTCGTGAAGTCGCTCGCCTTAATACAAAAACATACATATTAATGTGTTTAAAGGTTTATAAATTGTTTGTAAATGATCCCAAATTGTGACAGAAGCAGATGGTCACCTGGCTGCAGATGCTTTTGATCCCATTCATCATGTTAACTCTGTGGATCCAAACTTAACCTCGAGCCATGTATAATGTCTCCTTGACCATCCCTCCTCCTTTCAGTGTAGTGGCTGTAACTGTGATCCATCTGTCATGCTGAGGTGGGTTTTTTTAAAACCCTAACTTCACCATGGGAATGAGCTGCCGAGCCGCTGTGTGAGTGCAGCTGGTTGCTCGTTGCGTGCTGGAGAGTGAACCAAGCGCACAGCAGGGCACAGTGACGCAGGTCTGTGGTCCAGAAGACCAGGAGAGACACGCCTGTTTTAATAATCTGCGGCAGGAAGGTTTGGCTGCGTCATGAGGGGCCATAATAACAAGGCAGATCTGCTGTTTTTTCTTCTTTCTCCTCCTTAGTTCAAGTTTTTTGTCTGACTTCTTGTGTTTTTATTCTCTCTTTTGTGCAGGGCTACATCCAACAACAAGGTCAAGGAGATGGTTCTCTTGGAGTTGAGCTATGTTAACTCCAACCTGCAGCTGCTGATGGGACAGCTGGAAGGCCTCAACAGCTCAGTGGAGGTCTACCAGAGCACCCAGTGAGTACAAACATTTCTACTTCCTGTTGTATTGCTACTGATTCGTCAGTTAAAAACAAACTCGTGTTGGGTGTAAAGGTGTGAGGTACACCTGCGATACAGGCTTTTATTAAATCAGCAAAACTCCACAAGGACTTAACTTGTCAACATAAAAGATTTTGTGAGACTGCAGCTCATTTTGTGGCCCAGTGTGTTTCCAGTTTGTGGTGTTGGCTCACAGTTATCTTCACCAGTAAAGAAGAATACAGTCCTGTTGTCAGTAGCATTGCATCTGCAGCCAATAGAAAATAATCACTTACAATCTTCAGATGGATTAAAGGTTTAATTTTATGCTAACTGCCTGTAAAGAGGCTGTTAAATAGATTCCATGTTGAAATGCACGCACAGCCGCCACAGTCGCATTACACTGATGCACACTCGCAGCCATCCTGCACGGTTTGCGAGAACTCGTAGAAAAACACAGACACAGTTTTGATTGGCCGCCAACAAAAGGCTCTGATGGCTGTGACACTTCTTGGTGAAGTCATGCATCAGTGTCTCACATGAAAGTCACTTGACGACAGAGAAGCAGAGCACAGGGGTGTAAGAGGGAAGACCGAGACTTGCAGAGAAAACTTGAAGACAAAGTGCCTGAGTTTGTTGTTGTTCAGCTGGACCGACGGGTTTTTGCGACAGGGCAGAGCAGCAAGGAAACCATGAGCTGAACTTGTATGCAAACCAAGATAAGCATCTAGTCAAAGGCTTCTCTCGGTCAGTGTGATGGGCGGGGTGTCGCTGTATGGGTGTGGGTGGCAGTGACAGGCGCTGGTGTTTTGTTTCTTCATTGCCAGGCTGTGTTTATCGGGTGTGGATGAAAATGCAGTATGTATGTCAGGGAAATGCACGTTTATCTCAGTCACATGTCAGTAAGAGCTTTAATAAGACGCCTGATCGGAAATAAATAGGTTTATAAAAGTGATGACAGATTTTATTGGAGTAGTGACATCTGTCTGTGCTGCCTTATGATCACAGGAAATCTTCTGACAATAAAAACACACAGGTTCAGGATGGAAGAAGATGCTTTGTAAAATATATTATTAGGTTCACTAAAAGCAAATACTTCCTGGTGGTGTTGCTTTTAATTATTTTATAGAAATAATCAAGGGAAGGTTTTATATTTTTCTGAATGTGTGTAATTTTAAAATAAAAATATTCACATTGTTTTTGTATATAAATGGAAATTACGATGACTTGAAGACTCTTTGGTTGAAGCACGTCTGCTCCGAGGTAGCTTTTCCTTTCAAGAACCCTTGAGACTTATTTAAACCATCTGCCTTCGCTCGCACACAGACATACACTCACTATACACACACTAAACACACTAAAACTGCATTTACACCCTACACATTCACACAGACACGCATGGAGCGACACCAAAAAGCATAGTCACCACAAACATGTGAACCCTGTGAACCGTAAACACACAAATACATGTGTTACACATGCAGACACAAACCACAACAAACACACACTTCTGTAGAGCAGGCCATGTTACCCATGACAACCAATCACAGCAGATGGGTAAAATGATGAGGGAGGTAGGGAGGATGTGGAGGATGGGGCTGTTGTATGGTGGTTACTATGGCAACAGTTCTGAGAGTCATTCACAGAAATTTGACAAAGTACCGAGCTGCTAATATCAGGCTTTTTATTTCCCATTCTAAAAACATTTGCTGGGATTTTTTTTGACCAAGCTGTTGACCTAGTTGGAGCTTTCTTCCTTTCTGATATAAATCTCCAGATGAACTTATAAAACCCAAAATGCCAACTTGTGTTGGCATGACAATAAGCCCAGATTAGTTGGTTTGGCTCACCGGGTCTCAGTGCTGTAAGGAGCAAGAGGCTTTAACCTGGTTTTAATAAATCAGCTGGCTGCAGACAGACAGGACTCCCTGTGATTAACTTTCCTCTGAGGAATCTAGGGAGGCAAATATTTTCCTGAGTGTGTTTTATGTTCCAGTCAGTGCTGCAGCTGATGATGTTATCCACAGATACTTTGCTCATGTAAGTGGGATTTGGTATCCTGCCCTAGAGAAAACCTTCAGACACTAAGATTATTATATGCTCAAGATTCAGCAGCTGGTGCAGTCTTTACTCCCAAGTGTCCACATGGGATCAGTCTGAGGAGAGTGTTGGAACAATCAGCCTCTCATCAGCCTCCTCGTCAGGCTCTTAAAGGAGCACCTGCTCACTGCTCCATGCATAGACAATAGGCCGGCTCTGAAACCACCATCACCCCTTCAACCACTGTGTACTTGTTGGAAAGAACATGAAACACGTGCAACGTGTTCACATCATCACATTCACGTTCTGGATGTACAAAAGCCCATACATACAGGTGGTCAGGTAGCATGTGCACGAGAGTACTGGATATGTTGGGAACGTCCTCCCCTGTCGTTCCTGAGCAGGTGTCTCAGTGGGATGACGCTGTGCAGCCACAATGGAGGGTTCGCCTCCTCTGTCAGCCTGAAATACAACCTCACTGTTAAGTACAGCAACAAAAAACCTCTCCTTGTCTTTCTAGGCTTTTTTCCCACTAGTCCACTGTCCTCTGAATAGGGTCTTTCTGAGGTTGTTTCCCACTCAGACCAGTTTCTGTTGTTTTCTTTTTTGCATGAGGTAATGCTCAGCAGAAAGTACATACTGTATGTATGACTACATGTGTTCTCCTTGAAACAATCATTTTGTTCCTGACAGTGTGAGAAAATTCAACAAGGACTCAGTAACACGGTTGAACATCATGCTCATTACAAACACTGATGAGTGTGATGATCACTCCCAGTGTCAACATGTTGCTTGTTTTGTGATTTGTCTTGTAGTTAATGTTTGTTCACTTCCTGAACAACAAGCTGAACTTCTCTTAAGAATTGCTGAATCAGCACAGTTAAAGTGATGACAAATGAAAACAGTAGGATAAAGATATCAGCAATACACACCGCTTCATTAACTCTGTTAGAGAGAGGGAACGTGGAAAGAATCATTTATTATCCCAGATTACTTCAAAGAGGTCAGATGATCAGCTTCTGTGACTTCTGACAACTGATTACTTGTTCTGTAATAATCTCATATTAAATAATAGTAGATAATACATTTAGAAATCTGTTGAAATGATCTTTAATTGCACTTTCTCACATTATTTTATAATATACGTGAACAGGTATAATTTGTACTGTTAAACATTGTAATAACACCTGGGGCTCGATAAAACATAATTCATCTCTAGTTTTACTTGGAAAAACACCTATTTTTCCCAAAACATCTTAAAAACATACCTTTAAATTTCACTTTTATTATCTGTGAAATCACTACTTGCTGAATTGAACACCACTCGACTCAAACTGTGCCATAAAGAGGCTAAAAAGTCAGAACACGCTGTTCACTGTTTTTCCGACTCAGCATAATGATATTACTTTAATGGGGTGCTGGACTCTGTGTAGCTGCACCACAGCTTTGCCTTTACTTCTTTGGCAGCAGTCTGTTCCATGTCTTGCACGCAGATACTTAAACGATGAGTGGGAAGGTGTGTGTGTGGGTGTGTGTGGGTGTGTGTGTGTGTGGAGGAGGAAGAGGAGTGAGCTTCTGAGAGGTTTGTAACGTTTCAGATTCCCCTGCAGAACAGATATCCTCTTCCTCCCCCACGGGCCTGCCTCTGCCAAACCCAGAGAAAAGAGCAGAGTGATCTCATCTACAAGTACTAATGGATTACACTGCAGCCTCTATCTGCCTCTGTCGGTGTTACTGATGAATGGGCTTTTCTGTGATTCACAGAGCCCAGAGGAATGCCGTCTTATCATCAAGTGATGAATGAGTGTTTTTCTGAACACTGTAGTTTTGATATGCGCTGCAGTAAAACCGCTGTGCTCAGTCTTTGTTCCCTTTGAAGGAAAGTCACAGAAAGTCATCATTTCTTAATGTTTCCTGATGTTGCTTGTTTCTGAGGTGAAGTTTGTGCACCTCAAATACTTCAATACCAGGAACAACCCTTCTGTTTTTGTTTTCAGACGGGTGATTTATTTAGCAACACCTCATTATTCTGCTTTCAGTCAGGGGGAGGATTTTGTTTTTTTATAGCCTCTCTCTGATCAGCAGCAGGTATGCGTCAGGTTGTATTTCCTCAGCCCTGATAACAAGCTGAACCTGCTTTCCATCTGTCAGTAACAAAGACCTCCAGGCCCACACAACCAGAGGAACTCCAATCTAAACCTGGGTCTTTATGACACTCTCTGTTTAAAACAATAGAAGGTAGAAATCTACTTTGATAGTGACCAGAACAAAGATTCAGTAACGTTACTGAAACAAAGCTTCAGCTCCAGAGTGATTAATTAACAGGAAGTTGTGTAGCTTTACAATGCAAGGAGGCATGGGGGCCTCATTCACCTTTAAATCCCGACTCCTGCAGAGTGTGTTTACAGCACCATCTGCTTAATCCCAACTTCCCGCCAATGAAACTACTCTAAAGATTAAACTAAAATATTAACTTTCTCAAGCAACAGAGCCGTCGCTGGTGTGATCAGGCTGCTCCTCGCACTGCAAACATTATTATTTACTAATCTGACTGTTGTTGACATGGTGTCTCAAACAAGGCTTGGTCTGTGGTCAAAGGGAGTTTCCTGTTTGATATATTAGACCTGTTTTCGTCAACATTGACCTTTAAATGTACATTTGAGAGCGTTTCTGTTTGGATTGCTTACATTAATTATCTTTTGCAAATCCAATAAATGATCCATTCAGTCGGAAAGGTCTTGACGTCAAACTATCATGTGTTATTTTGTCCTGACTTGTTGCCCTTATTGTCAACACATCTGTGAACCAACATCACGTGTGACATATTTAGTCACACGATCACTGATCATGTATTTGTGTTTTGCTTTCAGAGAAACAGCCAACATTCCCCTCATCGCTCTGGGTCTGAAGGAGACAAAAGAAGTTGACTTCTCCACGCCATTCAAGGTACGAAGAATTGTCGTTAAATATGTCGGTCAAAGCGCCTGCACCCGCTACATCTGCCAACACGCTATGCTAACTATGTGTTCGTGCAAGCTCACCTGACTATAAAAAGTCCTATAAATCGAAAAATAGGTCAGTAGCTATTGATGCTTGAGTTAACGTGACGCTCCAATGCGAAGCTCTCGTGAGTATCCTAAAGGCACAGTTATGTTTTTGTTCTAGTTGGCTGGCGGGCATTGTGAGAGGTGATCTACTTTGTCACCTCTGACAAAGTCACGTTAATCCTGCCCTACTTAATGACTGTAGTTACACCTCGGTTTTAATGGCCAGGTGTCTCCTTCATCAGGCAGTTTCACATGGTTTGACTTCTGTGCACAGTTTAGTGATGGTGTGACGTGAGGGTGGTACTTCACAACAAGAAAACTGTTGTTCAGACTCTGACCTGTGTTTGTTTGTGACAGGACTTTATCTTGGAGCACTACAGTGAGGATGGGGGGCGGTTTGAAGATGAGATTGCTGACCTGATGGACCTGCGACAGGTAGCGTGCACATAGTCAAGTCTGACTTTATGTGTTGATCTATTTGGGTTGTTAGATATCCCCAGTCCTTAAAGGTGTTTGAGCAATAACACTGCGTGACCTCACAACAGGAAGTAGCTTATCACTGCAGACTTATCACATCTTTTGTCTTTCTATCGCAGGCGTGCAGAACGCCAAGTCGAAACGAGGCCGGGGTGGATCTGCTTGCGAAATACTCCAGCCACATTCCTCTGATAGAGAGCCGATTCTTCTCGCCAAACCACCAGCCGGGCATCTTCTTCACCTGGTACACACCAGTTATTATCCAGTTATCAATTATTTCCAATTAGAATTGTAGTAATATGTTCAAGATCACTCAGCTGCACAAGGGACATAAGTATTGCCCTCGTAAAAAAAAAAAACTACAAAGAAATCTATGAAAATGACAGCAGCTTTTTGCCTAAAATGTCTGTTTATAAAAGTAAAGAGAAGAACAGAAGAAACACTGCCATGGAAATAAGTTTTGGATATTTTACGCTCAACAGCATGAGTCTTGTTTTTATTAGATTAGTAAATACCAGTGAGTCTACTGCATCACATGGATCAACTTTTATTAGAAATCTGGTAAGAGTGAAAGACGGCGTCTAAAAAGCCTCCAAGTCAAGACTCAGACCTCCTACTCACTTCAGAGTAAATTCACTTTATTCATGCCCCAGAGATGAAGATGAGCTTAAAACCTTAAACTTTCAGAGACGAGTAGAGAAAATCTAAAGACTTTGACTTCCAAACGAGAAAAAAAATAGTTTCGCTGCAGATATCTTATTGTGTGTTAGTAGCGACTCAGTTTGCATTGAGTGTGGTTTTATTGATAATTTGTTTACAAAAGTAGATGTTGACACCTCCTGCCTCCTCCTTTCCTTCAGGTACGACTCATTCACAGGAGTGCCAGTCTGCCAGCAGAACCTGTCTCTAGAGAAAGCCAGCATCCTGTTCAACATGGCCGCCCTCTACTCTCAGATTGGGACCCGCAGTGACCGACAGACAATAGTCGGCCTGGAGGAGGCCATCTCTTGCTTCCAGAAGGCTGCAGGTGTGCACAGATACTTCTCCTCATAGTTGTACTATTAAAACATTTAGTATCATCACTGTGGTTTATTCACAGTGAAAACCCTCCTCTCAGTGCAGATACAGTCTTATTTTGAGATGATGTGCCAGCCTCCACCCTCTGACTCCTCTTCCATGACGGAGAATGAATGCAGATGATGTTTCTTTGGCTGCTTGTCATGTGGCCCAGCTCCAAAAAGCACAAATCACACGAACCGGCTTCCCAACCCTCAAAGCTTTCAGGAAGCTCAGACGAATCTTGATAGAATTATGACTTGGCAATATGTACAGGGTTGCACTATAATTACAGCCCCGAACATGGCTTTAGTTATGTCGCTTTGATGGCTGTAATTGAGGCTTGTGCGAAGAAAAACAATTATGCTGTTATGAGGAACGTTGTCACCATTATGAAGAGCCACCAATAAACTAAGCTGGGAGGTGACAGGCGGGGATGCTAGCTGCAGTACTGCTGCTGGACCCTTGAGCCAGGGACACAAAAGATGCGTAGATGGGAGGAGCCAGTCAGTGACGGCGGAGTCTTAGATGAAGCCTGGCGAGGCACTGCTCTGTTATTAAGTTGTCTACAACTCTTTGTTGCCAAGTTTTTAATCTAAAAAAATAAGAGGCGGGCTTCTTAGTTGGAATGCAGATGGTCTTGTTGCTTCCATTGAACATGAAAAACTAATTTAAGAAGGTTCATGTCTTGGCTCAGATCTAAAGCAGCATGCAGGCATTGATCTCACATCGTGGTGAGCTTTTTTCCTTTTACCAAATACTGTAATCAACAGCAACAGGCAATCGTCCAACTCTCTGTGTGGAGCCCTTTAAAACATCAGCAGAAGATCAGTAATTAATTTGGACTCTTCCACTTTAACTAATAGAGTTTGAAAGTTCACTATGGCCCAAACCAAACCCACACTACCAGTGTATTAACAGTATCATCCTTCTCCATTCAGCTCACAGCCACAAGTGAGACCAAATCCTCAACTAGAACAGGTCTGGTTTCAAGACTTGACTTTACATGAACATGTTATGAAAAAAGAGGCCTCAAAATAAAATCACAAACAAAATCCTGTGCCATTTATTGGATAATTTTTGTTCCCTTAGAGCTAAACAGGATGTAGATTGTGTTAGGTTGCATGCTTGTTTTTCATACAGACCCAAATGCCTCTGATTCAAAGGTCTAAGTAGAGAGAGTGAAGAAGCCTTTACTGGTGTTTCAGCACAGAAACCCTCCACTGAACTACTGTTACTGTTACAGGCACCCTGAACCACCTCAAGGAGACCTTCACCCACACTCCCAGCTACGACATGAGTCCAGCTATGCTCAGTATGCTGATTCGGATGATGCTCGCTCAGGCTCAGGAGTGTCTGTTTGAGAAGACGGCTCTGCCTGGGATCAGAAACCAGTTCTACTCCCTCATGAAAATGGCCCAAGAGGCTGCAAAGGTACGGTTAAAATCCTCTTCCACTAGTCTAAGATAGATGCAGTGTTCCTACAGAGAGTGTAAGGTGATAATGCCACTCCAGTTAGATTCCTCCTGATTTCATCCAGACCAGTGCTTTTAATGTCCTCTCTGTAACTCTACCATTTTCATCCTTCCCGCCAGGTCTCAGAAATCTACGACCAGGTCCATCAGTCCATGATCCAGACTCCAATCAAAGACAATGTCCCGTTGTTCTGGTCCACCATGTCACAAGTCAAAACCAACCACTACCGCTCCATGGCACACTACTTTGTAGCCTCGGCACTGCTGGACCATCAGTGTAAGGAAAACATAATGCTGTTCCCTTATTAAATCCAAGCATCCACTGTAAGGTTTAATGCACTCGATCTGTGGTATTGGCCCGGCTGTTGACTGCTAAAGTGTGAACTAGCTTTGGATCTGTGGTGACTGTAACTCTGGACTACCTGATCCTTCTCTAAAAGTACTGTATGGGCCACTGGGTTGGTCATGTCAGACGGCTGGACTGAACCACAGCCAGGCTCCAATGCTATTACATAACAGCTATTTAAGGACACACTCACTCACTCTCATGCGCACACACACACACACTTTGGTTAAGAGCGGCTGTGTTTCCAGGAACTGTGATGGAGAGACAGCGATAGAGGTCGAGGCAGAGAGAAGAGATGATAGGAGTGAGTAAAACTGAGTAGAAGTGCTGCAGACAGCTGGAGGATTATAGTTATGTAGCCTCTTAATGCTTTCTACATAATCAGGTGGCACAGACAGAGTAAGGGAAGGTTGCTTTGTGTGGGAACAAAAAACAACTTGTAATTGGTGCTAATGCTGTTTTTGATTTGTAGCTTATGTTTTTTCTGTGTTGTATATCTTCACCATTAATCATTTAATTTTTAAGAAGTCTGGTAGTTTGTGTCCTTGGTCGTTGTTTCTGTTGTTTTCTTTCCACATGCACAGTTGTGTGTTTGGAAGAAAAATGAGTATATGAAAATATGTGAAGCTGTACAGTGGATGGTTGCATCTCCATGATTGAGACAGAAGAGACGAACAGCCGAGTGAAGCAGCTTTGAGTTTGGCAGCTCATTAACAGATTCCTGTGTGAATGAGGAGAATAGAGCAATTAAGCACAGGACTGTAGAGAGGGGACTCAACCTAGAAACGGGACTGAATGGAGATTCCTGTAGTAAACTGATTAACCACAAACACTGCCAAATAAATGCTTTGTTCTGTCCCTGTGAAGCAGACCACTCAGGGGAGGAGGCCCAAAGAAAGTTGTGGTGTTTTCGAGTTAGCTTTTAAATCCAGTGTGGAGAAGAGAGATTGCAAAAGTTTTGGGAAGGTTGGCATTTTGATGAGCTTACTCACGACATAAAATCAGTGTTTCCTATAATCCATGACAATTTGTACACTAAAGGTTGCAAGGATTAAAATGTGCATCAGTACAGATGTGCACACGCTGAGCTGTAGACAAACATAGAAACTGTTTCTAAGTCACTGGTTGTGTTCACTCAGTGGGTCCCAGTGACGATGAGGACCAACAGGAGAAGACCTTGTCTCAGGTGTATGATCGGCTCCCTGAGGGACGCTCTCCTCTGGACATCCTGAAGAACAAAGATGAACGTGAACGCATCGGTAAGACGAGTGGACTCTCATCCTCACTGTCTTGGTCACTTCTCTTCTCCCCTTTCTACGCTGCCTTATCCATTTTATGCTGAAGTTCTTCCACCTCCCTCCAGGTAAAGCTCACATCCGTCGTGCCATCCTGGGTCACGAGGAGGCTCTGAGGATTTATGGTTTGTGCCACCACCTGACCAACCTGGAGGCCCTGCAGGACATTTTAAAAGCCAGCCACCAGCGCTCGCTCAACAAGTCCAGCGAACATGAAGATGAGGAGGAGTTCGCTGACTACACAGAGGCCCCAGACATCATCTGTGAGTCTGACAGAAAACAACATCACAACCAATAAAGACATAAAGACATCCATGTTAGTGTAAACATGAGAAGCAAAGAAAGGAATCGAGCAATTGTAAAGTTTATTTGAGTCTCCATTAAGCGTCACTGAGGTGAGAGCTGCTCTTCCTCTGGTTGACATAGAAACGGAGCAGTCACCTTAGTGTCACCACAACAAACACTTTACAAATGACAGTATTGCCTTTAGTGTTGGTTTGGGAGGGTTGTCTCTCAGGAAACCGTTCATAAAAAGCTGCTGTGCTGTGTACCACACCTGCTGCAATCAACTGTGATAAGTGACATTTATTTCCAAGTACAGATGATGTAATGTTTACACTGATAACTCCCTACCCGCCTGTCTACAGGGCGCCAGTTGAAATGTGGTTGTGACAGTAAACATTGTTTTTTTAACTCTTTCTTTCTTTAGCTAAAACAGAGCACAAAGCAGAGATGGAGGTTCCTGCCACTACAAAGGTGAAAGTCATCGACTTTTTCCAGAGGCTGGTATGTGGGTTACTAATATTCTTCACTCACATTTCTGTTTTTCATATATGTCTGTTGGTTTATTCATGAAGTGACATGAAATTACTCTGGATTTGTGTTTTAAACATTGAAAGTGTTTTTTTTTTGTTTTAACACCCAGAGTGTATTTTTTGTTATTTCTGAATACAACCAACTGAGGGTGAGTCTCCGGGAAGCTTTGGCATATTTGGCCCAGACCGAGTCGTCTAATGTTTCCAAAACCTCCTGGACTCTCATCCCGAGCAACAAAACTAACACTAACCACGGACAGAGGCGCTCTGGTTCAGGCTTTGACTCTCCTCTGGTTAATGTGGTGTTTACTGAGAGACGGAGGAGAGCAGTGGAAAAAAAATCTCCTCTAAAGTCAGTGTTGTTTATTTGACTTTACCTGGAGATTCACGCTTGACTTCTTAAGCGTACAGTTTATTCCCTTTGTGGCAATTCTTAAACTTCTCATGTTCCAAGGTTGGACTGTGGTTCCTTATGGGATCTCATGCTGAATGTGTGAGGTAATGTTACTGTACTGCTCACAGTATCATGGTGGTGGAGACATTCTTTGTCACTGGAACTGGAAACCCTCTGGTCACATTCAAGAGACATTCAATTACAAGTGTGCTGTGTTTCTCATCACGTTTACTGTAACAATAAAAACAGGCACCAGGGGGTCAAAGGTCAGAGCTGACGTTCCCAGGCTGCAGGTGGAAGGGTTCTCTGTGAATAAGCGCCTCTCTGGTTGCTGTTATAAAATCCCACCTCGCACTTCATTAACAGTCTCAGCAAGAAGACTGTAATCCCTGGAGATCTGAAGAGGAATGTGAGACTGAAAAGCTAATCCACCGCTATCTCCCCGTTCGATCACTCTGGTGATAATTAAAGCGAGGGCGACGGGAGTCATCTCAATCTCACATAGGACTGATTTTCAGGATTTAGCAGAGAGCAGATTTTCCCAACAGATAACAAGTGAATTAGAAATAGCAAGAGGAAGTCAGGCGTGCTAGTGGGTGTTTCTGAGATATTCAATAAAAACATTAACGTATTATAAATCAGATCATAAACTGATTACATTTGACAGGAAATATAGTTCCTGTCAAACCATTTTAAATTGAATATTTTTGACTGTTGACCCAAGAGTCAAAAATAGAGATTTTTCTGTCATAGTTGTATCATACACAACTAAAACTATTATTAGGTACAGTATGACTGATACTGTACAGGGGGAACCCTTTAGAATTACCTGGATTATACATTAATTGCTCATAAATAAAAAAATGTACTTAAATTACACAAACAACTAAAAGATTTTGGGTGATTTTGGATTTAATAAACAAATGAGACTCGTTCAGGAGTGATTTTAGATGCTTCTTCCTTAAGGAACTGCTTTAGCTCAGCCATGTTTTATTATAATATTATGTTTTTTATGGCAGTCAGTTGGTTTATAGAGTACACTAAAGCTTGTCTGATTTCTCCAAAGGAAATGTGACTCCTCTGCTGAATAAAAAAAACATGAATTCCTTCTCAGAAACCTGGCAATTCAGAAAACGTGAGGAACAAGCAATTAAAAAACGATGTCCCTGGTCACGTGTTGTTAATACAGGACTCTGTCTGAGACTGCAGTGTGGTTTGTGAGGTCACTGCTACAGTCACAGCTGCATATTTCAGTCAGGACACAAGAAGAGACCTTCATACTAGAAATTCCAGTTTACCCTCAGGCATTCGTCTGAATCCAACCCAACAGGATATTATTTTCTCAAGTGGAAAACAACCTGTAGTTATATTAACCCTGGCATTCCCACACTGTCCACTCAGGGCCCTCTGTCAGTCTTCTCAGCCAAGCAGCGGTGGACAGCACCACGGACAATACGACTTCGCCCAGAAGACCGGGACCTGGGTTTCACCCTGAAAGGAGAATCACCAGTCCAGGTGGTTTCGTTGGACCCCCTCTGTCCAGCTGCTGTGAGTTAAACTACATTCTTTACTAATGACCAAACAGGGAAAGTTTGATTTTCTTTGTAACGTCTAAGCTCTCAACCTGCAGCGATATCAGGATTTTAACACCCATTTGTCCTCCAAATGGACCACGATGAACTCACTGTTACACAGTACACAGTGTCACATGACTGCTCCAGGAAGTTTAGTAGATGTCCATTAGACACTGTAGCTGTACATGGAGCCTTTAAAGAGCTGGTGACACCTGTAGATAATAATCAATCAAAGTAAATACTGCACTTGAATTTTTAATGAGGTTCTGAAGTGAAATTTGTACTTGATGCAATAATACATGCACATCAATGGGTATAGTTCTTTGAAAGGAGCTTTTTGCAAACTAGTTTAAACTCTGATCACACACTGGAGATGTAATTTTCTCTTATCTCAATTCACCTGTGTAGCATCTCATGCACTTGTAATTTTACATGTAGAGCAGGTGGATTTTTGTACAGTCTGCTTTTAGAAAGAATTTAACTAACTGTACTTTACATATCTCACTGGTCATGCTCAGTTTTCTTCTGGTCAAATTTTAACAAAAGCCACATGCATAGGTCGTCAAATATTACCTCTCTGCAAAAGGATTAACCAGCAGGGAGTGGCTTTGGCTGCAGTGGGAAAGCTAACAGCTTGAAACTTGAGGCATGCTTGCTTACGGAATATCAAATAAGTTTAAATTACAAAGCCTTATCTGCTCAGTGAACCTTTGATTAAATAAAGTCATTCTCAGAAGCCTAAACATGATTCGGCTTCAAAGAACGCTCGGAGGCACTCCTCCCCGCCTCCTCCTACTCCTCCTCAGCCACTCTGGCTACTAATTTAATTAAGAATCAGAGTATTTACTCTCTACAATCCTTCGCAGTCTGACAGCTCATTAAGAGGTGCTGACAAAGAGCAGACTCGTATTAGGCCCTGCAGGCTGTGCAGAGAAACAGATTAGTAACATTGCATAAGTCTAACTAGGCCAAACTCTTAATAACTTTTAATACGGCGTTCAACAGGATTATTAATCAGAACTGTCTGATTCTCCAAAGTTGTTGACCTGCCATCACTGATCAAGTTATGATACAAAACTGTCTGAAATTGTGTCGATGAGACAGATTTCCTACAGAGGTAATGTGCTCTGGTGCTCACAGTCGACTGTGTGATTTGCCTGGTGTTTAAAAAACTGTTTAAAGAATAAACCTCAGTGTTTTTTTCCTGAACCCTGCTGCCTTCACGGTGTTGAAGGAAAGTAGGTGAACCTGACTGGGCTGCCATTCAAATAAAGCGTCAGCTGTAAATATTTACCCTGTCTGCTGCTGCGGCACCAAGACATGTGGCTCTCTAACTCCTGCTCCTTCCCATCGCCCCCCAGGCTGACGGGCTGAAGGAGGCCGACTACATTGTGGCTGTGGGCGACACAGACTGCAAATGGATGGGTGTGAGCGATGTGATGCGGCTGCTGAAGGACGTGGACGAGGAAGGGATTGATATCCAGGTGGTCAGCATGATGGAGAGCAACCCTCCCATGGTACGTGTTGTCCCCTTTGTGTCCGGTGTACTCAGGGTTTGTTTGACTGACAAACAGTGACAGCAAATTGGTCTTTGTCTCAGAGGACTGAAGCAGCACTGTTTCAGGTTTCTCCTTGGAGGTGGTGTTTTCTGTCAAAGTAAATAGTTTTTATACCATTTCCCCTGAGAAACATATCATTGGATTTAACCTAAATGGTGTGTATCAAACAGATGACAGCTGTGTGAGTTTATAGAAGTTCTGTGTATGAAATGGTTCTGGTAACATAAATGAGAGGACAGAAGGTTTTACACATTTGCTCCATGTGATGTAAATATGTTGAAAAGAACAAGAAATGTCCAAATCGATGGATCTGTCATATGAAATTAGATACTGTATTTTTCGGACTATAGGGCGCACTTATAATCCTTTAATTTTCTAACAACTCAACGGTGCGCCTTATGTATTAATTCTGGTTGTGTTTACTGACCTCGAACCGATTTTCTGGTGGTGCACGGCGCTCAAAAATTTGGCAAAATGTTTTAGTGCAACTTTGGTAAACTACGAAGCCGCACCGCTTGATGGATTGTCGGAGCATTACGGCTACTGTAGTCAGGAGCCGGGCAGTACCACAGTACATATTACTCCGCTGACACACAATATTACGGTGTGTATAAGGACCCCAAAATGGCACCTGTTAAGAGACAGTCACTTAATGTGCCTTATAATCCAGTGCACCTTATGGTCCGAAAAATACGGTAAATATTTTGTGAGAAAGTGATTAAATTCTACAGATATTTAAGGAGCTGATAAGAAGTAACTAAATTGTAAATTGACATAATTGCAGTGGTTTGTGCTCACTGTGACAAAATGACTGCATTCAAACCCTAACTGACTCCATATTTTTATTTAGACTGTATGCTGTGTAAAGCAGAAAGCAACTATAACAAAAAACGAACACTCACTTTGACTTTCCATTCAGCCGACCAAGAGTGCCACCTTCTGCGGAAACCTGCCTAAGACCTACTCCATGATTTGCCTGGCCTATGACGACGAGGACAAGAACCCCAAGGCCCGCAAAGTAACCAAGAAGTCATCTTTCCTCAGCTGGGGTCTGAAGAACAAGCTGAAGAGTGCCAGCACCCTCAGCCTCCCGACGGCAGACCACTCCGGCGCTCTGCCCTGGAATAAACCCTGTCCCACCTTCCCCAGCTCCAGCTCCTACAACAACGACAGTGCCCTCTACTGAACTGACTGCAGGCCGCTTACCGTCTGCAAATACCGTGCAGCACACATCATATTAAGCCTAGCATGGCTAAACACAGTACTGTGCTGTACCCATACTGGACCTGCTGTGGTACGGTGTCGGTGCCCCTTTGTGTTTCCACTGGAATACTAAGCAGTAGTGTATGTAGCTTGTATGTCACCAGTGTAATGGGGACATTATCACCAGCTGCTTTGGGAAGTGGCTGTACCAAATACTGTATATGGGTGCATGTGTTAGTACTTGGACATTTTCCCAGCACAGTTCTGTATCTGAAGTAAACTGGACTGTACACCAAACATAACGGGAAATCATTCTGTACCATGCCAGTATGTGTGCAGCACAGTACAACTGCACTGTGGGGGAAAAACATACCAGTTATCATTCCAGTCACTATACACACACACACACACACACACACACACACACACACACACAGCACTGAGACAGGCCTCTAAGTCAAACTGTCATCTCAGTATTTTTTGTTGAAGAAACGCTCCAGACGAATTGAGAGAAAAAAACAAAACACACCCAGCACCAGTTTCTGCAAGGCGGTGATTTTACTGTGGCCTGAGCGACGCCTTGTTAGCTCCATTGTGTACTGATGTAAGTGTGCACAGTGCAGTTGTGTTCTTTCCTCATCCTCAGCACGTATTCTTTTCATACATGTGAAGGATTCTGTCACTGGCACAATACTTGTTACAGTCAGTGGACACTGATCAGTTCTGGGGTTTGAAATTCATGTATTTTCTAAACAAAGAGGTTGATTTATGAAACGAAGCTGCAGTATGTTAAACAATAATTGAGGGAAAACAAATTGTGCAGTGGAGCTGTTATTTTTTATGTGGGGGGAGTTGATGAATGCAATGTTTTATAAGCTGCTAAAAAATCATTTATATATATATATATACCTTGGTTATGTATTACTGTCATTTTGTATTTGTGAGACCGCCTTTAAGAAATGTTTCTGCTGAGTGCCATGCCTGGGCAGAAAATGGAAATATTGGTATTTTAGGTTTACTTAATGTACCAGTTATGCCACAAACCAATATGCCTCCATGTCCCTGATATGCCAGGATGTAACATTTACAATTGTGATTCATCTCACCCACTGCTGGCCCATTTTTCCATTTGAAAGAGTGTGAGCTGTGTGTCTCTATTAATGTGAATCCTGATGTAGTTAAAGGTTATTTTGTCCTCCAGAAGGGAAGAATGTCGGCAGGCTGATGACATTTCTGCATCGTACTCGGACAGCCGGTCACACAGCAGTGACTTCGATCAAAGCCCACAGTCAGGTTCCTACTCTTTGTCTCTGTCTTAATCCTAATCACATCCCATATTGTACTGACACTCTGCAGTGTTGGACTATCACTTTATCTACAAAGTAGATTCTTATACACATTTGATAATCAAATTATTTATGTAATAAAAAAAAGAAAGAAAAAGATATATATTTACCTGTAAGTTGTAGGATTTAGAACTAGTTTGTGAATGGTCAGGTTGTGAATTTTTGCACGTTGGATTTCTGGGTTGTTTTTCTTGGAGGAATGTATTTTACTTGCCTTGCTTCATCCTTTGGTGAACTTATATACGGCTACATTTTGTCTGTGTTTTAAATTGTAAATGTTTTGGGACAGATACAGTGAGAAACTGTAACACTGGTTTCTGTCACTGTTACCTATTGTAGTGTCTTAAGTGCCATGTATGCTAAATCATGAAGGAAAATGTCACAATAAGTATATAACAAGTGCAGTGATTGCATCATATTGTGATAAGTAAGTGTACTAACAGAGGCACCTTCGCAGAGGATATTAACCGAACACATTGAGCACATGCGATGTGCCTAGGTATCTTAAATGCCTTGGTGTATATGCAGTGGGTTATGGTACCTGTACTTTTAGGTTGCCTTTGCTCCTTTCTCTCTACTTTGTGCTGCATAGCTGTTTTGTTCCTATGTCTTTTTGTCAAAAGTGTAAGCTCAAATGTCAATAAAAGAGAATAAAACAGGAGGAACATGATTATTTTCTGATTTTATTTATATTTTTTTTAGATATGTGGTTTTGTGTATCTTTGTGTTTTAAAGTACCAAGCAATTTGGGAATGTCTGGAATGAAGTTTGACCACAGCCCTCAGGGAGCCAACACACAAAGTCAACAGTCATGTTTTTAACTATTGTGAGTCTGGCCAGGGATCATGTGACGTCCTAATCCATCATCACAGAAACTGAAAAGAAGAACCATGTGATTAAGTTTTACCCATTGGGCCTTTCTACACTCAACGCGTACACAGCGGGCGTGCAATGTTTGGGTGCTTGTCTGTGTTTTTTTATTTATGATGTGTGTTATGTTTGCTATGGCACCATGACTGTAAGAAGGAGCAGGTGTCATTCCTAAGGACTGAATTATTTTTAGTTTGGAGATTTATTTTCAGGGGGAAAAAAGTATTACAGGTGCTAAATATGTTGACTTTAGTTAGAAATATCGTAATTTGGCTTGGAGCAAGTGGTTGGATTTTTTTAAATCTGATTTCTGACTGAAAGAGGACTAGAAACAGGATTTATTCTTAGTCTTAATAATTAATTATATTATTAATTATTGCTGATGTGCAGATAGATAGATAGATAGATAGATAGATAGATAGATAGATCGACTTCGAGTGAAAAGCAGTTCGACACTGTAAATGGAACAACATCGCCCCCTATTGGTCAGCCTGCCGGTTGGTAGGGGCACCGTTGCTAGGTGAATCAAAACGGCCTCTGATTGGCTACATTTGAGGAGAGGAGCCAATCAGCGCTACGTTTGTATTGAAGTTCCTTCTTAGGGTCCAGCGTCTAGATACGAGGAATCTGAAAGCCGAAAGCCTGTTGAATGTAGTTAGCTCGCTCTTTTTACTTAATTATTTTTCGGTTAGAGGGCAGATAACTCTTTTAAAACGTGTAACAGTGACACGCGAACTTCTGTAAAACAAATGGACTGAAAAAATGCCCGTTAACAGAGTCTGGTTATTTACCTAAACTGCAACCTAACGTTTAGCTGGCTGGTGAAGGGTCAAGAACATTTTCCATTATGTTAAAATTCAGCTTCAGGAGGGAGAAGGACAAAGAATTTGTAAGTTTTGCTTCGTTTATATAAGAAATTAATGTTTTCCAATTCCTAGCTAGCGACTCGTCTTTTCAACATTAGGATAACATTTATCTGTTGGAATTAAAATCACTTAGATAACTAGGTGCTTTGCAGAAGTTAAATCTATCCAAGTGATTAAGCTAATGTGTCAAGTGGGGACAATGTTGTTTCCAGGAGAGAACATTGTTTCATTTTACAGTTTTGTGTGATCCACTATCTGTCTTCTGTGTTTTTCCTTTGTTTGGTGTTATTTCATGTACAATTGTAAACCCTCCTCAACCATTGTGTCGTAGAACCATCATTGTATGTGTAGTATTGTGTGTCCTTATGGTGCAAAGCATCTTTCTAACCCTCCTCTGTGTGTTGTGTAGAAGCATATAGCTCATGGTTTGATCCCTGCTGCCTCCATTGCTCCCAAGCCAGCTGTACCTCGAACCCCACCCCCACGCAGCCCAGACCCCTCACCTGAGAGACCCAGGTACCTGGCACTACCTCCCCTCGTCATCTTTAACCTGTCTCATGCACTTGTATTTGTTGTAGTGTTTGTTTGGTTGATGGTTGACCCATTAGCTCAGACTGATGCCTCCACATCCTCCAAAAAAACATCCCAGAGCATCCCCTGTTGATGTGTGACAGAATGTTGACCTCACACATTTACTTATTACTAAATGTGGTGAAAAGGTTAAACTCTGGTGTCATGGTGTCATGACTTTGATGCAACAGCCACTTCCAAGCAAAAGGGTGTTACGATTAATGATTTACCTAGAGTAGGGTTTTAAATTTCGTTTTTGCTCAATTACATTCTGTAATTGGTTTGTAGGTTTTCTTGGTGTGCTTCAAATTACCAGTTATTGTGGGATCAACCATACTTCTCAATTTGTCAGACTGACATCAACCTAAACATGAGAAAGAATAAAGTATGTCTTGAAATTTAGATGTGATTCCTGTTGATCTCACACAAAGATTATCACAAAGTGCATGTTTCCATCCACAGATCAGCCTTAGCAGCAGCCATTTTATCCTCCTCACTCACTGGACAGACATGGGCTCTTCCACTTGCTCGGCCGAGGTCTTTTTCTGAGACTGAGCAATCAGAATCCTTCATATCTGAACCGAACAACAGCACTGCACTTTATACCAGGTAACCACAGCTAACACAGCAGTATTATCACAGCCTTTGTGCCACTGCCAGAAAGTACCAGGTGTGAGTGGGAAATTGGTTCTAAATGGCCCAAATAGCAGGAAAAGTGTTATTTGACCTATCTCAAAGGTCACACTCTGTCATCGCCACCAGGTAAGAGAAAAATAGCTGCTTTTAAAATGTGGGGCATGACCTTGAAAAAGTGGACAATTATGGACCCTATCTGTTATTGGTAATTTGTGGATTCAACCTCAGAATATCCATTACAATTTCTTTTTTGATTTTTTTTACAGGGGGCATTTTTGCTACTGGAAAATACAGGTTGATCCATTTAGCTGCATCTGTTTCAGGGCCAGGGTACTGGTACTGGTCTTATTGAGACACCTGAATTTAGTGTGGGCGTAATTAATGGTATTAGTGAAACCTGTTTTGTTTCTGGTATATACATTTTTAAAAAGAGAAAGCTTATTGTTGACCTTACATACAATGTATTAATATGTCCTCCTGCTGAGGTACAGCCAACTTTCTTACACCGTTACATTACATTTTTATCTTCTTCAGAGACAGATGGTCAGAAGATTTGGCGAGCCGGCCTCGCCTGTCCTCCCCTGACCACTCAGAAGAGGAGCTGAATGATCCAGAAGTGGAGGTGGAAAATGAAGAGGATGAGGAGGAACATATTTACCAAACTTTGGACAGAGGGGATACTCGTTCAGTCACAGAACCTGTCTATGCCCTGCCACTAAAAACTAAGGTGGGCCACCTCAGAAAGATCTCCTGCTGTGTCATCTCTCACTTGGTTGTTGGAATGTTTCTTTTACAAACTGAGAAAATGTTGAAAGTAAATGAGAAACATTATTTTCTGTCGCCATAGAGCCATTAAGAGGTGCCCTGTGGTCATCAGCAGAACATAAGACCCTCACCAGGTCCCAGATTTTGTCACGTTACCATAACAATGACACAGGTGTAATTAATAAACTTAGTGACAGCATGCTTTACATTTCAGCTAAGCAACTGTTTCAACACTGAAATTAAGTTGTGAGAATTGTTGTGTTTTTAGTTACATGTGTTTTTCCTCATATGATAAGTCAGACTATGTGCTATAAAAAGGTTATTTAATCATGTCTGTTGAGGGAGGTTTTGTTTGTGGTGTTTTTGAAGCCAAGTGTGGGTATTGTGATACCAGTGTGATCCACTGTGAGGCACAATTGTACACAGAATAAATATTGAGTATTTCTACTGTCAGCAAGTGTTTGTTTGTAGCTGAAACTATCACAGTTTTGATTGAGTTCAGTTGTGATTTTTAAGGATGTGGCTTCCAGCGATGAATTGATTCTTTCAGTGTTTTTAAACAGTTTTGGTGGAGGTCTTCTTATGGTTATTTCCCTGTGTTGACGCAGATGGGCCACAGATGGTATTTGATTTATTTATATGCTGAGACTTCTCCCTTTGCTATATGACATAATTTTGCAGTGTTTTTGTCTCTTTTTGTTTGCAGTGACTCAGGTTGCAACAATTTGGGCTTTTTGTGGTCCTGTAAGTTGTCCTGAAAACAGCTGCTGTAATTGTGATTTATGGTCGTCACTGACTGCAGGATTAGGTGTGGGTTCTTATTCCAGCCCGAGGGCTTTGCTTTACCTGCTCACAGTTAAGCCTATTGCCAGGATCTGCAGTTTATCTGTAATTTCTCTTAGTGAGGATTCCTCTTAACACCCTGGTGATTATGTCCCAGGAGTCAGCTCTTTCAGACTCCTGGGATATTGTTCTATTTATGTTCTTGTTCTGGACACTGCTAACTTGGGTTGCTCACCTATAATGGTCCCAATGGGCTCTATTTTCCCCCTGTCGATTGTCTCTCCAAGCTGTCGCAGAATACAGCTGCCTCATGCTTTATTCATAACAGTCCTAAGTTGAAGTTAGATAAAAACATTTCACTGACACGCAGGACATGATGGCTCTGTTCCCTGTATCATAATCTAATGTGAGCACACAATTGTACAAAAAGGATGAAAAGCAGAGGGGTACGCTCATCAGATAGAGAGACAGATACTTTATTAAGAGAAATGCACATCACCTGGTTTGTTTATCATTCAGGGTGAGGCTGTAAGTTAGTGTGATTTTAAAAAAAAGTTTGGATTCATGTGTCTGTATCCATACAAAGTAACACAACACAGAACTGATTTCATTTGCTTTATTTCTCCTTTGTTTCTTTTTTATCTTATCTTTCAGCTGCAAGTCTTCTCCACTCTGACCTCGCTGCTGTTCACATTGTTTTAAAGTATCTTTGCAGTGAGCACACTGGTCTTGCTGTATCCATTTTGACAGTGGTCATAAACACAGTGCTTTGTGATATGACCTTACACAAAGGGGATCAAAGGGGCAGAGGAACTTTGGCCCATTGTTTGAACTGCCTGACTGCATCTCTGTTTGTTTCACCTGTCTCTCTTTCAGTCAGATACACGGCAGCCAAGTCCAGTGTCTGGGAGAAGAGTGTCTTCACCAGGTACTAACATCACACTGATGAGAGTGGACATAGCAAGCATATGAACACTGTAACTAATTCAATATCTGACAGTAGTGGCAAAAAACAACAATACTATCACAGAATTGACAGAGTGTGGGTTAAAGATTAATGGTGAAGTTATGATGGATTGCTGTTTAGAGCTGCCCCATATGTTGTACAGCCCAGTGAAACTACCTGAGTCCTCAGTATTTACATTTTAATCATTTCCAATTATTTTAGTTCCAGATTTAGATCCAGAGATTGTAGGACCTCTGCACATCCAGCACAGTATAAAATCTTAAAAATGAAGCTATATTGTTTTCAGTTCATTTCTTTGTATTGATCTTATCATTGGTTGAGAGCAGGCTTTCGTGGAGTATGACTCTCGTTAAATATTATCGTCCAATCAGGTTTGAAAAAGGTGGAAGCACTGGTATTGCTGTCTTTTAAAAGTGACTTCTTAATTGTGTTATTGTATTTCTTTTGTGGGTTTTTTTGTGTCTATATTGGAACTTGTGCCTGGAATAAAGTTGAATTGAACTGAATTAAATTAAATTAAATTAAATTAAATTAAATTAAATTAAATTAAATTAAATTAAGTTAAA